>JAWWEH010066540.1:0-19397 GCA_035583035.1 Eurycea cirrigera | reverse complement strand
TATTTTTTAAACCCTGTCCTGGAAGTGAGAAAATGGTGATTTCAGAACTGCAAACCATTCGCTGATCGCATTCACAGAACCGAAACCACATTATTTTTTTCGCTTTTTTGCCTATTTCTGATGCAGTCCATGTGTGATTCAAAATGTTTATGCCAGTAGGTAGCCCATCTTGTGAGAAGAAAAGGAGCCACAAATGGCTGTGATTCGCCAAGCCAATCCAAAGTTATAAGCTTCTGACCAGGCACACTGCAAAACAGCCAAAAAAAGCTTAGCACTGGGGGGAAAACCCTTAGCAGTTAAGGGGTTAAGGGGGGCGTGTGTGGGATGGGAGGGGAGATTGGATGGTGCGAGCTACTGCAGGGTCAGTGGCAGCTGGTGGTTGCAAAAACTAGTGGCGCATAAGCAAGCGAGTGAGACTGAACCATGAAAGGGGTGCTGGGGAGGGGGCGGGCTCTCCCCTGCATGAACTTTTTTAAATAACCCTGCCAAAATCACTCATTTTTAGTGCCATTTTTCTGAAAAAAACTTTAAAAACAGGCATACCTTTAAGTAAATTTTTCATAATAAAAAAATGATTCCATAATTAAAACGTCATTGTATTTGCATAAAACTATATTGACTGCATCTATGAAGAATGGACAACATGCATGAAATAATGTTTGTGAGGAATCTGTAAATAGAAAGTCGGCAGTGCATGAAAGAAGCAGGCAGACGCATTAGTGACACAATTTAGAAACATATTAAAACCCATTGATTGGTCCCTCATGTTGCCAATCATGTGCCCAAGGCTGGTAGAGGCTGGTCTATGGGCACCAGCTCCACCCCGAGTGCCATCTCAAAATACTCATCTTGGCTCCTATGGGGAGCACACAGGTCTTTACTGTGCCACCGCGTCTATTTAGGCACTGACCAGCGCTCAGGGTGCTCAGTGGCTCTTACCTTCATTGTCGGCTGTCCGGGAAGGGGGGGCTTAGCCACACCCGCTGACACCGTCCCCACCCGCCGACACGTCACACGAGTGAAAAGACACCGAATGTGATGGAGAGATGATTTGCGGGCACTACATTTACAAACGGCCCATCTGAGTTGAAAAACATATAGAAAGACTAACATTTTCGCCTGTGAAACGAATACGAAAAATATGTGAGATTGACTCTGGGCAAAAATCTCCAACAGCAATTCAGACAACAAGATGATTATCATGGCGTCCTGGGATACTGACAATTGCGGTTATCTAGATCCGTTGTGATACAAATTCAAAACATTGGATGTTGTATGAATTCCGAGCTCTTTTTATGCCCTCAAGAAAGTTGCTTTCAATAACTATTGGAACTGAAACGTCGACCGACTTTTTAATAGTAATGGAAGCAGCAGACTCTGCCTCTAGATGGGAGACATACTGGTCCATTGATTCGAGCTTGGTACCTCTATTGAGGTTCCATACTTTTTTATGTTTACTATGTAGACTGAATTTGAATATGTGCACAAGGTGTTTTTGAAAAGTGGTGTTAGATGTGAAAATATATTTTTGTGTGACTTGAATAAAATAACTGATAACTAATTTAGCTAACTTACTCCGAAAGATAAATATTAAACAGTCAGTTTGTTATATGTGTGGGCATCTGAATAAGACATGGTGTTTGAATCATTTGCACAACTCTTTTGTTTATTCATATTGATATGACCCAGAGTTGGTAGGGCTTTGCCCCTTAGGGTCCACAGGCCTTGTATTTACAAATCCTGTGAGTAACGGTCAGAGGTGCCTCGCAGCATCTGTGCAGTGCGCTGCGTTTCACAATGTCCGCACGCATGCGTGAGATGAGAGCCCGTGCCGTACGAGTCGACTACGTGCGGCGTGCCACTGCCTGCAGAGAAGAAGGCCGGCAGGCGACTGTGTGGCGCTTCTGGCACACTTCGCAAATTAACAATGTATGTGAAGTGCTAGTCCCATTTTTATGCCACTAATTTGCCATCAGCAATTATTATAGACCCTTAGAACATGGCGCCTACCATGCACAGCAGTGCCGTTCCAGCGTAGTAGCATATAATACAAGAGCAGGGACAGCATTAGAGTAACCAGATGTGCAGTGGTTATAAATCTGTAAATGTTTTCTTGTGCATAAAATATATATACTAATACACTTCACCGTGAATTTGAAAGACTGTCCAGTTCTGGTTATTTTGTACTGGTGTGGTGTTGGTGGGGGGGGGACTGTTACTGGAGTAATTAGTCTGTCGACGTAAGATGTGAATGGTTGTGTCACTGTGTGTGTGCTGCTCTGTAGGCACTCGCAGATTCTCTGCTGTGCTTGGGCTGAGGAAAGATGGGGCCATAAAAACGGCATTTGGTTACAGGAGGCCAGGCCTGCTTCTTTCAGCCATGTGGTACACCAGTGTCATGTACTGAAAACCCCTGTGCCGTATCTCGGGGGCAGATTACATATTGTAACACACCTCACACGTCATGACGCACGAGTCATGATGTGCACTGAGATATAAATAAAGGAACGCCCCGCGCACACGCTAGGTGCCGGGACACAAGTTAGCCTCCCTGACGTGTGGTTCTTTCCTCTCCATGAACCGTATAGCTGAGGCCCTCAAAGTTAACACTGGCGACGAAGCTGGAAAGCGTACTCACCTCACTTCCCCCGACCTAGTGGTCCACGGCAAGCCCAACCATCCTTGTGGTGCGTGAGCTGCCGTGCAACGGTGCCCACCCGAAGCGCCTCCGCTAGACCGCGTCGCGGGAGAAAAGGTAACTGGCCACGTGCGGCTGGCAGCTGCAAGGCCTGCAAACGCCACTCTTGCCATCCATCCCTGGCAAGGACTATCACCCATATGCCTGCCCTGGCCCTCTCCACAAAGTAGCAGGTGCCCTGCTCTCCAGCACACTGCCGGCTGCAATGAGAGAAAAGAGCGCGAATGCCCGGTGAGCGCCACTTACCCGGAAAAAGAGTTCCTCACAACCTCCATGCCTGAGAGGCTGCTAAACCTGATTTTCATCAAAGAACTGTACAAATCAGCCCCACTAGCAGCACAAGTGGGGTAGAAAGCTGCAAACTCAAGATTTCACACAAGGAAGGGGGAAACAGCAAAAAAGGCGCCAAAAGCAGCGCAACAGGACCAAGTCCACCCCAGTTCCACAGCTGCCTCTTAGACAGTTAAGATTTCATCAGAATAGCAAACTGAGCATTCCCTTACAAGCCCCACCAGAACTACTGAGCGGGATTCTGGCATAGGAACCCCAAGCAGCAGAGCCTCCCACAGCAGACACCAAGAAGAGAAAACATGGGTGGCATCCTCTCAAGGCATTTTCATGCGCCCATTTGATCCCTATGCCAACATAACGTCGAACAGCATAAAATGGGATCTGTGGATCCAACAGTTCGAGACTCATCTGCGCACGAGGCGCATCCGCGACCCTGCTGACCAAAGACACTTTTTAATCCTAAATATGGGTCAACCGTGCCTCCAGGTTTTCAACTCATTGCCAAACACTGGTGATGGTGTTAACTATGATGCTGTGAAAGCCGCCATTGCAGCCCATTTCCGCCCAGATCTAAACCCTGACTACGAGAGGCTCCAGATGAGCCTGGCACGACAACGCCCAAACGAACGCATCGATGAATTTCATGCACGCCTACGTGGCATGGCAGCTGGCGACAGCAAGTCATTCACGGACTCTCCTCCGACAAGCTGAGACGCTCAATCTTGTCAGAACGCCACCTGCCCCTACCAAGAATCCTTGAAATGGGCCGACAGCGTGAAAGAACAGACGACCAACTGACGGCTATGGGTTTAGCCATGAGCAAGCTCCCAAAACACTCAGCAAAACAGGAGGCAATGGTCGCGCTAGTACAGGCGAAGCCACAGACCACAGACCAGAAGCGCCCATACTCAACAGACAAACCGTATGAACCACGGAAGCAAGATGGATGCTGATGGTGTGGTGGCCCATGGCACATGCAGACAGAATGCCCAGCAAACGGCCATGCATTCTGCAAATGCGGCCGACTCAACCATTATGCCAAGATGTGTTTAAGTTCAAAAGACCACCGAAGACCATTCACAAAATGCACACAATCCTCCAAGAAACGCCGACATGAGAAGGCCCGCAAGATCAAGAAAGGGGAAGATGATTCCAGCAATTCTAGTGGAAGCTCCTCATAATCCTCCACTGAATCATAACCCGAGCCCTCCCCCCAACGACATAAGAAGAAACGGGAAAAAGCTCACTTGATCTCCGCAGTGATGCCAAACAAGAAATCCTCCAAGAGGCGTCAGACACAACCATCGTGCACTCTCAACATGAATGGCACCCCCCTGAAGATGATCATCGATACAGGGTCCACAGTGAATGTAATGCTGCTGACACGCTATACCAAACTGCCAGACAAAGCCACCACCTCTAGGGAAGAAAACCGTGCATCTATATGCCTATGGATCAAAGAAACCTCTACCGGTAGCAGTGTCTTTCAAGACAACCATAACCCACAATGGTGTTACTACACACTGCCGCATCTATGTTGTTGATGCTGGAGTTGAGACTCTACTCAGCTGCAAAACCGCCCAGAAGCTGGGCATAATCAAGTTCACATTCGCCGTGGCATCTTCCAAAATCGACAACCTCCTATCCAAGCACCCCAAACTATTCAAAGGAATAGGCTGCCTAAAAGGACGGCGTTTAAAGCTACACATCAACCCGTCGATTGAACCCAGAGCAGTTCGTCACAGGCGTGTCCCTTTTCACATGAGAGCTGCCGTGGAAGAGGAACTGAACAAGCTAGAGAAGCTGGGGTTCATTGAGAAAACGCATGGGCCCACCCCGTGGGTATCCCCCATGGTAGTATCGGCGAAACCCAAGCAGCCCAACGCTGTGAGAATCTGCATTGACATGAGACTACCAAATGTTTCAATTGGAAGAGAACGCCATATAACCCCTACCATCGACGAAATCATCGTTGACCTCACAGGAGCAACGGTTTTTAGCAAACTTGATCTGAGGTCAGGATACCACCAAATCAAACTGGCAAAAGAATCCAGGTACATTACCACATTCTCATCGCACCTTGGCCTACGAAGATACTGCCGCCTGAACTTTGGAATATCCTCGGCCGCAAAATGAAATAAATAAAGTGATCCAAGACCTTCCTGGCACCCTTAATGTCAGCGACGACATTCTCATATATGGCAGCAGCTCAGAAGAACACTTCACACGCCTCGAAAAAGTTTTAGAACATTTAGAATCCTCAGGCTTGACTCTTCATGCTGAAAAGTGCAAATTTGAGAAAGAGGAACTTTCATTTTTTGGATATGTTTTTAACTCAAAAGGAATTTCAGCAGACCCCGCCAAAGTCGCAGATATCAAAACCGCAGCTCCCTCACATTCAGTATCTGAAATAAGAAGCTTTCTGGGGATGGCAACATATTGTGCACGGTTCATCCCGAACCTAGCAACTCTGGCAGCACCACTCAGAGAGCTGACAAGGAAAGACACTCCTTGGGTCTGGGACGCAACACAGGAACACGCATTCAACACAATCAAAGACTCCCTCCTCGCGAGCACAACCATGTCTTACTTTAACACCAGTTGGAAGACAGAACTTCTTGTTGATGCCAGCCTCACTAGCCTAGGAGCTGTCCTCACCCAAGTTGACTCAAGTGGGTCCATCCATCCCATTGCGTTTGCCAGCAGAGCTCTCACCAAAACTGAGTGCAATTATGCGCATATTGAAAGAGAAGCACTCGCTATACTGTGGGGGTGCAAACACTTCCATGTATACCTAGTGGGACATCCAGTCACCGTCCTAACAGACCACAAACCCCTTGTACCAATTTTCAAGGGGTCTGCTCCACATCCTCCAGCACGAATAGAAAGGTGGCTCCTACAACTCCAGCAATTTGACCTAGAGGTAAACTACAGAGCAGGAGCAGACAATCCAGCCGACTATCTATTGCGCCACCCCAGACCTGCAACCACTCAAGAAGTAAAAGACAGTACCATCACAGATGAGCATGGCCTGCCTCAACAAAGTCATCTGCATAGCCAATTCCCATAGCTGCCAGCAGTGTACCGATTTCTCAGATCATACCGACAGACACCTCACTCCGCCACTGAAATAGCACCAGCAGCTCTGATGTTTGGAGTACCAATTCAGTCGGAACTACCACTACATCAGTCTTGGGTTGTACCCCACGTTGATCATGACGCCATCTACGAAAAACGGAAGAGACAAAATGCGAAAGTGAGCAGTTCCCGGTTGGTGAAAGAGTCTCAAATTCAAAAGGGAGACACTGCACTCATCCAACAACGGCACCCAAGAGGGAAACTGAGCACTCCGTTTGAAACTCAGCCGTGGACAGTACAACAAAAGAAACATGGCCTTGTCACCGCTTCCCGGGGTGACGAAACAGTTACCAGAAATGTGTCTCATTTCAAACGAATTCCCCCTCTGACCTGGAAGAGTGAAGGGATCCCAATTCAGGACTCCCCAATGAAGACCATGTCAGAGACACCCATATGCACCTCCTCTCCTCACCGAGAGAACAACCCCCCTACGCAAGAACTGGAGCTCACCCTCCAAGATGATGAACCGAATGCTAGAGAAATCCCTGACTGACAATCTACCACCAGATACTCGCTACGATCCGCTCCTCCCATCTCCACTAGACTGAAAGGCTATGTCATTAACAGCATATATTGTCCTGTTGACAATCACTAAAGTTAGATGGGGATGTTATGTACTGAAAACCCCTGTGCCGTACCTCGGGGCACATTACATATTGTAACACACCTCACACGTCATGACGCACAAGTCATGACGTGCACTGAGATATAAATAAAGGAACGCCCCGCGCACACACTAGGTGTAGGGACACAAGCTAGCCTGCCTGACGTGTGGTTCTTTCCTCTCCTTGAACCGTATAGCTGAGGCCCTCAAAGTTAACAACCAGCTAGCAACACCAGCTAGCAGCTCTGTTTGTCCAAGTCTGTGTGGTGGTGGGGGAGTGGGGAGGTGAGGGGGTGGGGAGGAGGGGGGGAGGGGCCTGTGACTGTCCTGCAAGCATTCGGGGCTAACAATATCTCTGTCAACAATAAGTCATCCCACCTAACGGCGCCTATGCTGTCTGCACTTTATCCCTCCAGGCCCGCCCCACCATGTTCATTTTCTTGGACAATTACTTCTGTTTTGAATGTTTTTAAAAACTCATCTCACAGGACTGTTTTACAATACCCATTACCTACACTGGTTTTAGCCATTTTTATGGTGTTATGATGTTTACTAAATCCCGGTAGTGTTTGATACTACTAACAAGTAACATCTCTCTCCCACCCTCCCTAACCCCTTGCCCAAAGATATTTATCATGTTTTCATTTTCTAAGCTATTTATTAACTGATTTTTCCCAAATTTCCATTAAATTTGTTATATCGTGATATATATCGTTATCGGAATATACAATTGCCTATATTAGGATTTGCTATTCTGGTTAGATCGCCCAGCCCTACATTCTTATATAGCGCTTCAAGCCCACAGGCATTTAAGAACAAAAATAATAGATGACATTATTATCCCACTTTGTGGTACTCAATTTATCAACCTCAGAAGGATGAAAGTCTGAGTTGATCCTGCCAGGGTTCAAACTGCATCAGCAGGCTGCACACATATATCAGGGGCGAGCGCTCAACTCGCTGTGCTATCTAACCGGTTTAACCCCTGAAGTGCTAATGACGAGACAGTCTCGTCATGGTACAAGTTCTATTTGAAATGGATTTGCCAATGCATAATGTATGCCAAAGCCAGCTATGGTAGCAGTTAAAGGGTTAACAGAACACATGAATTGCAGAATACAGGAAGCGGTTCAATTGCTGAGGTGGAATAATTTGAGTTGGAGAAGATCTTTGCACGCAAGATTTATAATGGTCACAGCTTCCATCTATGTAATCATCTCTGAAACAGAAAATATACAGATGTTCTTTGCAGGTCACATGTTTATCCCACATTAATGTGTTACCTTGATTTTTATTGCAGCTTGTCGATGTAAGTTTGAATGCGGAGATCTTGACGGAAGCCGACACCAAGAAAGAAATGAAGACTTTAAAGATTCCAGATCCTCAGCTTGCCACCAGCCAGGCATTAAAAGCTGACTATGCTAACAGTGGATATGTCAAGGGCCACCTGAACCCTGTGGCAGATCAAAAATTCATTCCCTCTAAATGTGCCACCTGCACCCTCACCAATGCCGCGCCCATGGATCCGAACTTTAACAATGGCGGCTGGAAATCCTATGAGATCCATGTGCAAAAGAAAGCCGAAGAACTGAACTGAAATGAACTGAAAATGTACGTACTGAGGGGGTCATCCCAGGGAACAACTGGATCAAGACCGACCGGGTGAACATTCCTGGTCAGGCGTGGGGCGCCTACTGCTGTGTTGATAAAAAGGGTAAACCCATAGAATCCAAGGCGGGGATAGGGGACAACGTTAAGGGCACACAAGTCAAAGAAATGGCTGTCGCTACTTTACAACGCAAACTCCCTGGAACCATCAAGCTGTTTGACAAATGTTAGAAATGTAAATGGCTATAGAGGGAGAAGGAAGGTATGCACTTCTGCATATTATATCAGTGCTTAGACACAATGTTAAACAAAATCACATCGCTAGCTCTAAATAGCATCAAATCATAAACGTTGTTCAGAGTGAGGACAACTCTAGTCCATAGCAAATGCTTCCTTTACATTTTGGAGCAAACAAGCACGGCCACAGCACACCAGTCAAGAGACAGAACAGAACCATTGCCAGCTGTAAACAAGAAGCAAGGAGCACAGCTGGGCACATAAAACAGTGCCCAGTACATATGGCAGAGACCCCAAGCCACCACACACATGGACACTGCACCAGCCTGGACACAAGCACACAACAGGCACAGCAGCTAATCACACCCTTCATACACCATGCACAGACCACAGGCAAGTGCAGGGTGTCTTTTAAGGAGAAACACAGAGAGATGGAGATGGAGATGGAGATGGAGATGGAGATGGAGATGGAGATGGAGATGGAGATGGAGATGGAGATGGAGATGGAGAGAGAGAAATTCATGCTGTTGAGCGATTCTTCTGAGCGGAGACTGCCACGTTGCCAAACGGAGTGTAATATTATCCGCTTATTAGCAAAAGTCTTGTATTTAGCAGAAACCCTGAAACCAGTTTGAGCCTACACACTCAACAGCTACCGGCTCTGTCAGTCTCCTTGTGCCGCAACACGGGCAGTCACCTGGGGAGCCAAGATATAGAGGTGCCGGACTGGCCACAAGAGGGAGTCATAAACCACAGATTCTCCCCAAAACAAGACATTTGTCTCTTCTGTACATCCCAAGCCAAAAAGGATGATCTTCTTGGAAGTATCCTGACGTAATCTGATGACTTCAGAAATCATCGGAAACCATCCTGAAGCATGCCCACAGGCTGAAATATTTAAATGAGATGACTAGAGACATTACACACGCTCATGAAGTCATCAGCAAATCATTCTGAAATCATTCTGAGTCATCAGGCAACTTTGCTGATGACCTCAAGACCTTGATGACGTCTGATGATGGCAGAATGCCTTCTAAAGTAGTTGAATGACCACCCAACCACCTCACAATGGCTTCTAAAGTAATCTTTTTTGACTTGGGTACGGTTCAAAGTTATGAACAAAAACAGGGTAAACGTGAAAAACTATGTTGCCTTTTGTGGGCGCCACATTTCTTTGCCTAGGGCACCATCTGACCAAAGGCCGGCCGTGGCAGTAGTTAAAGAATGGAAACTCTACTGATAAAATAGATCAGCAGCCTGAGCTTCTTTATTTTCTACCAATTACTGGTGACCATAATATCTGCTCCTTTTCCGGTACAGCATAAGGGCGGCAGCCAGACGCCATCTTGTTTTCCCGGTTTGTTCTTGGGGGTGTCTACAGGACTGCAGCACTGTGGCCCAACCCCATCCTGGTACAGCTTGCTGGGACCCAACCCCTGGATTTCATTGTTCCTCTGCAAAAGGCTAATTGGACTGAATTGGCATTTGTGTCTAACACTGACAAATTCTTACAGGTAGTTTCCATATTTCATTCGAATT
The DNA here is from genome assembly GCA_035583035.1 of Eurycea cirrigera. Lineage (NCBI taxonomy): Eukaryota > Metazoa > Chordata > Amphibia > Caudata > Plethodontidae > Eurycea > Eurycea cirrigera. Next base: position 9,282 of record JAWWEH010066540.1, on the reverse strand, counting down.
TCACTTTCATTGACCGGTTTACATTGGAGGAGGTCCAGCATTGGTAATGTGGAGTGTACTCTGCAGCTGAGAGTGTCATACAGCCAAAATATAACTTGTCATTATGTCAAAGGGCCTTTCGTGAAATGCCAAGGACCCCATGTTGGTTTTCTGTTTGTGCACTTTAGCAAATCTTTGCAAAACTCACATTTCTGATAACTAATGCTAAAGAGAAAGACTGAAATGAATTAATAAATAAATAATCAATTCTGCACCTGCCCCCCTTTGCAAGTGAATGGTTTTGTCCGGTCTGGGTGTGTTCAGGATTATATTTCCTTTCTGTTTGGTGTTTTGCGTTTGTTAATCTTGTGAGAACGTAAATAATCACAACTCCCCTTATTCAGGAAGCCACAGTCCTTTGCACAGCAAGTCACACTAAGTTCCTCAGTTCACCACCAGAAGCAATCATGGCGCTGTCCAAAGCAGGCAGATTCACCCATGCAGCCAACTTCATCCAATCACCCAAGCAGACACATCCCAGGTGCACATTGTCTAACGGGATGCTGCCTCTGCACCCTCCATGGTGTGTTAGATGGACGGGTGTGCCTAGTTACCCAAACAAGCATTGGCCAATGCCATTAGTTTTCTGCTTGTGGGTGTTCGGGTGACGAGTCAGCTAGTGATGGGGTGAAACAGCGGGTGTATAAGTTGGTAAAGAATTTGATGCGAGGCAGAGAATCTGCAATGCAGGAAACCAACAGGCAGAAGCATTAGTGATACAAATTAGAAACCGATTACCACTATTGGCATGTTATCACTATGCAGCCTAATAAGCAATTAAAGTGTAGCTCTAACAGCCTTCTAGGAGCTGCGAGTGTCAGTAACACATTGTCAATGAAAGATGAGTCACAGACCGAGAAAAACAGCTCCAGGTGTCGCTTTTACCCATCACAGTACCTGTCTCTTGTAATAAAAAGAAAATCATGCCCTCAATACAATTCAAATCAGGTCAAATAAATAAAATCAGAATAAGGGAGAAGATGCATACACAACAACTTGCGCTTGAAATTAAAGTGGTACTGAATGGCCTTTCAAATACAGCACGTTGTAACAGCAAAAAGCAGGACACTAAAAAGGTTGTTAGGTTTGCTGTCCTCAGACACTCAGGGCAATCCTCCTTTGAATCTAATCCCACAGCAGCGCATAGGAGGGCCAACTAGTTCTCAAAACTACAATAGCGATCACAACTTAAGCCTTTTTACAAGGGCACCATCAGTAATTTAACTTCAGGCCTTGCAATCGTGCAAAATGCACAACAACCAGAAATGCCACATGAGGTGGTCTGGTGCATGCAAATTCCATGGTGACACATGCTGATTGAGACGTAATGTCAACCAACGTTTTAACCAGCCTAAAACTATCATTTTCAAGATTTTACAATCTTCTCTAACACTTTTAGGATTGTACAATTTTCTTTGTTTTTACCTTTGTTTCTGAAAACCTGGCTGCATTACCAGGCCTGCCGATGGTCTTAGGATAGCCCTGTGATGTTAGCCTGTGGTTTCTGACTTTTAAACTACCATTTGTATTTTTACGAGTAACTACTACTTTGCATTGCCTGGGTTTGCTGTGTCCTTAGCCATTAGGTTTATCAAATGTTTTAGAAGTGTGCTTGCAATGCTGCCAGGCGACCACCAACCTTTGCTACAGCTGAAAGAGGTCTAGACCCCCAGTTGGTAACCCCTTTCTGGTGAGCGATGAGGTGAGGGTCTTGGCCTTTTTGAGAAAATGTCCCAAACAGTGACTCCCCATTGAACCTGCAACCAGCCCACTATTTCACCTTGTGTTTGCACTAAGTTGATCTTACATTGTGAGTTGCACCTAAAAAGGTTGACGGACACTGCGATTATAGACACCTATACTCCTCTGCACCTTTCCCTTTGTATTTCTCTGCGTGACTGGGTTGGAAGTACATTTTAATAGCACACACCACTACCAAAAACCTTATTTATCATGTATGTCTTTGATTGTGTGGTGGGTAAAACTAGAGTGTGCTATTTATCAAACTGTGCTTTTAAATTACACTCCTTGTCTCTTGATTGACCTTTCTCCCCAATCCCTTGGAAACTGCCTACACATTGCTGCAGAGTCATTGGCAACCCCTTTTGGGTACAAGCCTGCAGCCCTGGTCTCCAACTACCGACTGCCATGAGCGCTGGTGACAGTCCCCCTCTAAGAGCGGGAGAAACGGCTCTAAAATTTGGCCCATGAGAGTCACTGACAACACTTTGTGTACAAGCCAGCAACCCCGGTGCCACAAAAGGCCAGGAGAAATAGCTCCAACACTGGCACATGGGCCATGGGTAACTAAGGGCTTGGAAGTTTGTATGGGATTGTTCCTGGAGGACTCCTAAGCAAGGGTCTGCTTACACACCCCTGGCCTGCATGTCCTGTGCATGTGTGGGTGCATGAACGGGGGCCATGTCACATGTGTGTGAAGTGTGGGCGTATGAGTGAAATGTGGCACATGCCAGGGAATACACCCTTTTCATGTACTGAACTTCACCCCAAGGAGCCTGCTTTTATTACACTAAAACTTGTCACCTTTCCCAATTAAAGCCTGGTGGGTGACTTGAGACGTATTAGTGTGTGGAGTGGAATTGCTTTCAGAAGTGCAGCCCAGCATGATAATTGTGTCCCTTCTCCCCCCGTCTGATCATTTTGTGTGAAACCTCATGTGTGAAGGGCACGTGTGCAGGTATGCAAGGAGTACATGTATGGCTGCCCCAGCAGCTGCATGTGCATGGATGTTGAACCACCGGTGTGCATTAATTAGAAACCCCTGTGCAGTGAAAGGGGCCACACTGTCATCTTAAACAGAGTTGCCAACACGGTCACATTTATTAGAATTAAAGTACCTCTCTTCAGAGGCACACATTTTGCCTTGTCCAAAAGCCCTGATACACTTGAACAGAAATGCCTGGCTGGGTTTCTTTACACCGTATAGCATCACTTTAATACAGTTTTGATCAGGCAAATCCATGTCAGTTGTCCCAAGTGCCGTGGTTGCCAGTTTGGGTGGCAACTGGTTGTCAGTTTGCTCCTCTCATGGTCTGAGGCCACAGTTGGGCAGTTAGAACTTTGACCCACAAAACCTGTTTTTCCATGGCCTGAACTGGTTGACCACTCTGTTGGTCAAGCCACCCCCTTGACAATCAGATTCCCTGGACTTGGGTATAAATAGGACCCATCTCAGGGCCGACCAACCATGCCACTATTCTGACCTGCCCCCTGCTGCTGCTGTTTCCTGGGAAGCCTGCCCGCAGGGCATCCTTCAAGAACATTCTGCATACCTGCATTGGTCATGTTGGAGACCCCTGGTAAGCCTGACCTTTGAGAGGTAGATAGTTTACTGTTGGCAGGCGACGCCCTCTTCTTCCTGTTTTCTTTTCTCTCTTTATCCCTAATCCTCTCTCTGACCCTCTCCACCTCTATATCTGTCTCACCCCATCCATCTAATCTGCCTTTCTCTCTGTCTGTCTCTGTCACCCAGTCAGTCCCTGCATCAGTCTCTCCCACTGTCTCTCTCTCAATCCTGCTCGCTCCTACTTGGTGAGTCTCTCCGTCTATCTCTCTATCTCCCTGTTTCTGCCCCTCTCGGTCTCTCACTGTCCCTCTGCCACTGTCTGTCTCTCACCCTGTCTCACCATCTGTCCTCCTCTCTTAATTGTGTTCTCTTACATTATCTGCCCCCAGCCTGCCTCTCCAGGGGCTCTCACTGTCTTTGCCTTCCACTGTTGGTCTCCCATACAGCCTGTCTCTTAAATCTGTCCCTCTCAGTCCCTCTCTCTATGTCACTTATTGCAACTCTCCCTCTGCCTCCTTTACCTTGGTCTCCCACTGTTCCTCTGGCTGTCTCTGTGCCTCTCTTTCTCTCTCTGACACTGTCTCGCCTGTCTCTCCATATTTCTTCCTGTCTCCTTCTCGGACATTGTCTCTTCTCCCTCTGTCTGGGAGACTTTCTCTCGCCCTTGTCTCTTCCTTGGTCCATCTCGCCTCTGTCTTTTCTCTTCCTTTGGCTTGCCCCCTCCCAACTCTGGCACCCTTTTCCTTTCTCCAGTCATGACTGCCGCCTTCTCTGCCTCCTGGCTGGCATAGCATCCCACAGATGGGGGAAGGCTTTGCTTTAATGGTTTATTTATGAGCCTCTGCCATCTATCACTGTGCCTCAAGGGGAGGGGATATGGGGAGGATTTCCTGGCAGTTCTGCACTCAGCCTGCCCTCCTCCTATGCTCCTCCGGTCTGTGCAATAAGCTCTGGAGGTGTTCTTCAGCGTCCTAGCATCGCCCTAAACCTAGGAACTGTGCATCTCGCGAGGTCATGCCCCTCAACCTTTGGTCTGACACCAGCAGCCATGCTGGGATAAGCCCAGGTGGCTGTCTGTCACACGCAGCCTGCCTCATGCCATCCCTCTGACTGGTGCGCCTTCACCATGACCTCGGCCACAGTCCCTCTGTGCTGGTATTGGCTGGAGTGGCCGCCTATCTCTAAACAGGCAGCCCCGGGCCAAGAACTACGAGAGGCAGAGCGACAGCCTTGCTACCTGCTGACAGGTCATCTGCAAACCCTTGTCGCTGTGTCTCACTCTCCCTCTTACAAGCGAGGGAATGTTGGCTCCTCCCCTGGCCGGCGGTCACCTCCGTCAGTCTCTCACTTCCAATGTCAACTGAGCCATTCATTTGCTTCCTTCTCTGTGGGCCCTTACCACGCATCAGCACTCCCCATTGGCCTCTCCCCTTCTCAGAGTGTCCCCCAAAGCCGAGCTGCGAGGGGGCGGGGGAAAGCCCGGACACTCAAAGGGCCATCAGCATGCCCATCTCATGGGTGCCGGTAGCCTCACTGTGGGAAGTCAGTGGGCTCCCACCTGTCCCTGGGAGCTGTTGCTGCTGCCTCAGCCCCTGCCCAGCCTAAGCCCTCCCCTATGCCGAAGACGACCACAGGCCCAAGGCCCAGTTTCGGGCCCCTCACTACCTGCAAGTGGAGCCCCCCTTTTTCTTTTACCACGTCTGCGATTTTCCCTCTATGCTCTTGTTCTCGCACTTTCTTGCTGCTTTTTTAATCTTCTCGCTCCTCCTCTCGTTTTCCCTCGATTTGTTCTGTTTTCTCTCAGCTTTCTTATTCTTCTGCTTCTTTATTCTCCTCTATGCTTCTGTATTCTTCTCTATGTGTATTTCTTCTCTTGTCTCTCCCCGCTGTGCTTCTCTTTGCATCTTCTACACTCTCTGCTGCTGCTTATCTTTAGCCCTTCTCTTTCTCTCTCTCGGCCTCTCTTCCGTCTTCATTCCGTCTTCTTTCCATGATCTTCTCTCTTCTTCCTGCTTGCTGTTTCTCCTTCCCTCTGCTTCCTCTTCCCAGGGTCGGACTTGCTCAAAAAATAGGCCCGTGAAAAAAATGTGACAGGCCCACTGGTCACACGTGGAAGAGGCCCATGGTGTGCGCGCACCACAATCCCATTCATTAAACACATGTAACTATACAGGCTAGTCACTACTAGTACAGAAAAACTATTCTCCTTATTTGAAATTGAGAATGTTAGGCATACTACTCCACATTAGCAACACGTGTGCATTTAAGCTCGCTGCCAGCGTTCTCCTTCTGCTGCTGCACAAGGAAAACGTTGGCAGCGAGACCACATGTGCCCTTAGCTCCTCGCTCGAGGCACGCAAAGCAACATTCCCCTCCTGCCGCGGAGCTGCTGCAGCAGGGGAATACAATGAGGCTTAGGGGCAGTCACCTGGAGCGCAGTATGCATGTGGGCCCCAGGATTACATTTTATAGTCATTTGAATTTATAGATGGCAGGACCGGACTTGAACCTATGACCATAGAATTGAAAGCACTAGGTTTTTAACCACTGCTCCACTGAGCAAACGTTTCACAAACGTGCTTCAGTTACTTTATCTTTTGAAAGAACAGAGGCAAATGCAAGCATTTAGAACTTCTTATTCAGTCTTCAAGGAAAATAACTTTGTGAATATCTTAAGTGCGTAGAACATGTTTTATGCATTCAAAAAATTGCATTCTGACAATTATCCCTAGCTCTTCAAAGGGCGTCACCGGGCATTTTTGCCCGGGGCGCCATTTGACCTAGGGCTGGCCTCAATATAAACCAGTGGTGCAACTAGACTTTTAGTGGGTGGTGGGGGGTTGGAGGAGCTTCTTAGATTCCCTTTAAAACTTTACATAGTACCAACAGTAAGCCAATATGGGAATGTAAAAAAAAGGTTAAGTCTAATATACTTTAACACATTGTGCCAAAGTAGGTTTTTTAACCCCGCTTTCATAATTGCACGTTTTAATATGCAAGGAAGTCACCATAATAAAAGCAGCAAGGAACTTGCACACATAAATACCGAATGCGACTCGACTTTTCTTACAGCCGAGAGCGAGCCACTGGAACGAGTAGAGCGAGCCACTGGAAATGTCACACTGACCCCCCTTGCATGCTCTGGTACAGAGAGCAAGAGGGTAATTAATATGCACACTTCATTTGAGGGCTGTAGGACTGGAGTAGCACCAGGCCTGCATCTCCCAGTGAGAGTGCACTTGATTTACAAACAGTGATTATCAAGCCCTCTCTTGAAATCACCATTTGAAATCGCCCATTATCAGGTAGGTCCGTCACAGCCACCACGCAGATCTCCTGTGACTAGCGCTCTCTTACAGAGAGAATGCCATAGTGAGAGCTTTGTATTAAGCTCAGCCTTTGCCGTTTACCCTCAGGATTCCGGGGAGAGGGGGGGGGGTCGGGATTCTGAAACTTGAGGAGCTTAATGGAGTTGCACCACTGCTGTCAACGTATATGGGAGCATGAAAACGTAAAAATGCTCTCATCCACGCTCAGTAAACGTGCGTGCTTGTGTGCCAAAGTGAAAGGCTGTTTTCATTATTTTACAAGGGCTGATATGGGCTCCCAGTCAGGCCCTGCTCGCCCTAACACACTATATTATGGAATATACAATTAAAAAAAATTTGCTAATAGCATTAGTGACCTAGGGGGGCAGGTTGCTATCTTGGGTTAGGTCCCCTCGTTGACTTGGGGCCCTCGTATTCGGCTCGGGACCCTAACTCAACTCAGGTCCCTAACCCACGATAGCGACCTGCCCCCCAGGTCACTAATGCTTAATTAACACTGAATTTAATAGCATTTCACAATATTATTTAACTGATCGCCACTTTGTATGAGCACTTGAAAGACATTCAATTTGAGGTGTAAAACATTCTCACCAAGCAAATTAATGTAGAGGATGTATATTTATTGTAAGAGACACTAGCAAAAATTACCAATTGCAAAATAAACTCAAACCAATAACCAAGTTGTTTTATAGTCATGTTTTGAAGTAGATTAAGTGCAATTCTAGGGCTTTAGCTGCTAAATGAACAACAAGTCAACAGTGACCTCCCTAAAAGGGTTTTCTAAGTACATGATGAATTCAACTGGGTGGTTTGGTGTTGTTTGCACACATCGCAGATTAAGTGACACACGGGGAGGGTAGATTTACTATTACATCCTCCAATCTGATCAGTTTGGGTCAAGGGGAAACTCAGATGAGTGCCACTCAAGATGCCCCTTACCCCAAACTGCTCAGACTGTAGGATGAAATAGTAATTCACCCTCCCCTGAGTTTCACTTACCTGGCGATGTGTGGATACTGCGATGTTGCAAACCCAATGTACAGGTCCTGAGATGTCCAGGCCCACAATGTCCAGTGCCTGGCGATGTAACACTGGCAACATCGTGGACGTATACCCAACTAGGTATTGTATATTCTGAAAATATACCAAAAGTAAAATGCTAGCAGAAGCCAGCAGGTAAAAATTGTTCTGTTCAACATAAAGCAATACAAAAATTCCCTGAACTCAATGTAAGCACAATACTGGAAAATACACCATCATTAACAATTGTTCTTTCAAACATATGGTATTTTGAGAGTAGAATTGGGCAAATCCCAAGTGGCCTCCTGCTGGGCTCGATCCCAAATTCGGGCTTGCCATTTCGCCCAGATATGCAGGGAACAGTGAACTCTCTGCATACTGTAGCCTTGAGTGGCAATGTATAAATGCACAGCATTTATACTTTGTCACTCTACATTGCCTCACTAAAATGTATAAATACACTGTATTTAGACATTAGCACTCTATATTGTCGTACTGCAATGTATAAATGCATTGCATTTGTATGCCGACTTAGCTCGTGATTTGGCTCAGGCTTGTGGAGCCCACACCCAGCTTGGCTTGTGTTGATAAATGTTAGGCTCACAAAGCTCTGAGAGTACTCTCAGTGCAATGACAGTCTTCAAATGGCAAGCAAAAAAAGCAACAGTACCTGTCTTTAACCTAGTTATAAGGGTACAAAATAATGTTTTGCAATAAACATTCAACTACAGTATGTTTATTCTGAAAATATACAATAAAGTGAATATAAGCTTGTATTATTATTTACTATTTTTAGGTACCAAGATTCCCCATAGGGCCTCAGTACACCAGACAGATAAACCATTCAAACAGCATTAACCCCTTAACTGTGGCGCTCTAAGTATGGGGCCCCTGTTTTCCATATGGGAAAACAGGGTAGCACCACACTTAGAGGACGTGTCTGATACATCCTCCGCACTGAAGGTGTTAAAATGTATGTAAAAATTCAAAGCCAGTACAAAAAGAAAAGTTAGCAACGAAGTACCACAAAGATGCCAAAGGAGAGTCAATAAACTACTCAGTCAAAGGTGTAAAAGAGGAGGGCCTTGGTGTGATTCTTAAAAACCCAGATGTTAGTAACACCTTTTAGCTCTAGCGGGAGCTTGTTCCAGGTCAAAGCGGAAACGGATTCCAACACAGTGCCCCAAGGCTTTTCAGCTTGAAACAGGGGACCGTCAGGTTGGCATTACAGTTGGAGCAGAGAACCCTGTGCACCGGTACCGGATTCACCAGAGCCTGTAGATATTGAGGGGCATCATTGTGTAGGCAATTGTGTTTGATAGATAGCAGTTTGTGATTGATGCGTGATCTTACTAGCAGCCAATGCAATGCACGCCTTGCACCAGACACATGATCAAACTTGCACAGACTGAATACACCCCTAACGGCTGTATTCTGAATTACATGCAATGCTTACCATGCCTAATTTTGTTTTTGTAGCATAGGTATGGGTGAGTGTGTGTATATGCATGTATCATATATATATATATATATATATTCCAAAAGAAAAACCCTTCGGGTTTTAACAGGGGGAGATAAGGTGAGAAA
>JAWWEH010063217.1:0-10000 GCA_035583035.1 Eurycea cirrigera | reverse complement strand
GTCTGAAGCAATGTTTCAAATCGGGTTGGAGGGTGTTATGCAGCCATCATGAGTGGAGGGGAAGTCAGACAGTGTTTTAGTTGGGTGTATTCAGAGCTTTCAGTGGATGGTAGTTCAAAATCCTACTGGCATTATGGGAAGGTCTTAAAACGACCGTTATGGAACAAATCAGCAATTAATTAGTGGGGTTGTTCCCCCATATTAAGTGATTGAGCCATGACTGCCAGTATCTGAGCTGAGTTCGACTGATTTCTATAGCAATTGCCTGAGAAGCATAGATTAAACGTGGAAGGATATTCATTTTAAGTGTATCGACGCGACCCACTCATGAGAAAATCAATCGCTGCCATATATCTAGGTAATGTGTTATATGCTGCCAGACTTTGGGTTAGTTGGCGGAGAACAGATCTGTCACCGAGAAAGTTAAGTGGATCCCTAAATATTTCATGGATTTTTTCGTGATGCGGAAGGGTGCATTGTGAGAAATATAATCTGTAGTGTCCTCATCAAGATGTATAGGGAAGATCTCAGATTTCTCTAAATTAATTTTGATGCCTGCCAGGTCGTGGAATTCAGCCAGGCGATGCAGGCGATCGCTATGGTTGGTCGTGTGAGGGTGAAAATAATGTCTTCTGCGTATAGGCTAATTTTATATTCCACCCTCGCCAGAGTCACACCTGGGATATCACTAGCCAATCTAACGTGTGCTGCCAGTGGCTCAAGACTGAGGGCAAACAATTACGCTGACATGGGACAACCCTGTCGCATGCCCTTGGTCAGCTGAAAGGGGCGAGAGTTCCACAATAACCAACACTTTCGCTGTGGGGGCAACATAATTAGCAATGATATTGTGTCGAATACGAGGAACAAATCCCACTTATTCCACGACCTGTGCTAGAATGGACCATTCCACTCCATCAAATGCCTTTTCGGCATTTAGGGACAACAGAAACGCTTCTTCCTCCAGTCTAGTCGCCTTATCTTTTAGGTGTATTATTTTCCATCTGTTGTCCCCTGCCTTTCATCCTGCAATAAATACGGATTGGTCAGTATGAATTATAGAGGGCATCAAAGGTGCTAGTCTGGTGGTCAAAATATTTTTGAACAACTTAGCATCAATATTCAAGAGGGAAATGGGCCTGTATGAGCCGCAGGCATCTATGTGTTTGCCAGGTTTTGGGATGAGGGAAATTGTGGCCTCTAGTTATGTTATGTTATGTTAAGCACACATATACCAACAAAGGCGTCTTGGTGCTAGAAGGGGCTACACCTAAAGAGCAAAAGAGGAACTTTGAGAAGAGAGGTGTCTTCAGAAGACGCCGAAAGCACATATGATCAGAGTCAGTTTGAAGGGAAAAAGCCAGGGAGTTCACAATCGGGCAGCAGAGACCGAAAAAGCTCTGCCACCGGATCGCTCCAGGTGATACTGAAGGACCACCACAAGCATGCGGACTGCCGAACATAGGGAACGGATAGGATAATACTTAACAAACTTGGTGCTGAGATACTGAGGAGCACAACCATAGTAACATTTATGAACCAGACAAAGTGCCTTAAACTTAATATGGGCACGGACTGGCAGCCAGTGAAACTCACTTAAGGTGTCAGAGATATGATCACGACGTGACCGCCCAGAAATGAGTCTGGCTGCAGAGTTCTGGAGCACCTGCAATCGCAAGATTTGGAAGAGGGGATGACCCAGGAAAAGGGCCTCCTAACATGTAGCAGGGATAAGAGGGAGCTACACACCAAGCTGACATGATCTTGAATTTAAAGATCCATAGTGTTCTTAAAGACGAGGCTCATAACAGGCTTGGCTGGAAAAGGAAGGAGACCCAGGGAGACAGGCCAGAAATCAGGAGACCAAAGAGAGTAAACAGAGGGGGGCCCAACCACCAAAGGTTCAGTCTTGTCCCCATTAATCTTGAGCCAGTTGGTATTCATCCAGGAGCCTATGGCCTCAAGGCAACCCCTCAGCCTACCGGCAGTCGCTGCTCACTGCAGATCGAGTTTGAGGAGCAGCTGTGTGTCATCGGTGTAGGAGTAAAACCTTAAGCCAAAGGATAAGTTGAGCTCAGCAACGGGACGGATATAAATATTACTGCCCTCAGATAAAGGTACTGTTTTGGTTACACTGAGGAGAGCTGAAGATAGGGATCATGTGTTACAGGTGGCAGCAAGGAAAGAGGGAGTGCATTACAATGGGTCACGTGTGCTTCTTTTTCCAGACTACTGTAGGGAAACAGCTGAAAGGCGACGTGCGCTACAGCAGGTGCATCTAAGTTTGCTCAAGAAGGGAGTCACTGCTACCATGCTTAATCCGGCCAAGCTCAGGGTTCAACACAATAATCAGACATCCATATTTGTAAAACCTTCTGCTGCTCGAGAGTTTGCAAATACTATTGCAGGTGCTGCTGCCCCCTAGGGGTGCAGAGCTGTATATGCCTGCATGTGTTTCTGTTCTGCCGATATGTTCTGGGATGATGGGGGAGTTAAGGAGGGGGGTGGGTTTCTGCCCTGCGAAATGATGGTTATTGCTGGTGGCTGCTTACATGACCCCGAAAATGTAATTCTTATGGCGTACACATTAAAGGGATATAATGTTTGTTAGGCTGCCTTTTGACAGATGAGGACGTGTAAAGCATTTGACTGACTTTGCGTTAAGAAGTTGAGTAAGTTTGCAATCAATTGAGTTTGCTGTTATGATGAATTTCATAACATTTTGTAATGAGACTTTTGACTTTACATTACTTCAGGTGAAACTATATGTACCTTTCCTTTTTTCTTGATGCTGTGTATTGATGATTACTGGTGATTTATTGTAACTGTGCAAAATCGAATAAAATATATATTAAAAATAGAGGATAGGTGAAAGAGCAGACCCTTGAGGTACCCTGCAGGTGAGTGCTGAGGGGGGTCGATCCAAAAGGGGGCAGAGAAAGAGACTGAGAGCTTCCAGACAGAAAAGATCAAAACCAGTCCAGAACTGGCCCAATGAGATCCGTCTCATGAATCCTCTGGACCAAGATCGAGTGCTCAATGGTATCGAAAGTAGCTGTGAGAGATCGAGTAATATCAGCGCTCCGACACCGCCTTCATCCCAGATCATAGACTGTTCATCCAACAAAGAGACCAGAACCGTTTCGTTTTGGTTCCCATACTTAGATGGAAACATTCTCAATAAAGTCTCTTATTTGAGGGGTGGTCAGGGACTTGAGACGCTTCATAAAGAAAGGTAGAAGAGAGATTGGGCAGTAGTTAGAGAAAACAGCTGGGTCAAGAGAAGACTTTTTTAGAAGAGGGACCACCAGGGCGTGTTTAAGATCTTCTGGAATCACGCCAGAACTAAACAAGCTATTAATAGTAACTGTAATAGCAGATAGTAATGCCGTAGGAACCAGCTCCTTCATGAGTCTTAAAGGGATCTAGTCAAGGGGTGAGGCAGAACGAAGAGCCAGAATAGAAGAATCAACAGACGACTCAGGAAAGGCCGGAGAAGAGGACCAAACCGGTAGAACCCCGCCCGACTGGGCAAGAAAAAAGGGGACGAGGACACTATAGTTGAGGAAGAAATGTTGAGACGAATTTTTGAAATTTTCTCTGTAAAAAAGTTTGCAGAATCACAAGTAGCCTGAGAGATATTTGGGAAAGGGGGGCAGGTAGCGCAGACAGTTTGCGAACAACAGCAAAGAGTTTACGAGGTTGATTCAGGGCGCTCGTAATTTTGCTGGATTAAAAGGCAGACTTAGCCGCCATAATAGCATTATGATAAATTGCTATGGCTGACTTGTACCGGACTTGAGACAGAGAGTCGTAGTCACAGCACCAACATCTTTCGGTTTTTGGCCTGGTGACCGGAGAGGCGCAGTGCGTGAAGCTGGTGATTAAACCAAGGAGCAGATGGACGGGAGCGAGGCAAATAGGTAGTAAGAGGAGCAAACCTATCGGCAGCAACTGAGCAAAGATCTAGCAGCTCCTGAAAGAAAGTAACATGGGTGGCAGAACACCAAGAAGAAAGATTAGAGGTAATAATCTGGGCTAAAAGATTAGAATCAACACGTTTCCAAAGGCGCCTCAAAGCAGGAGGCATTTTTTTAACTCGGGAGACGAGTGGAAGAAATATACGAAAGGGAATCAAAAAATTATCGTACCACAATACGGGAAGTGACGGAGCAACAGCGAGTTCTAGGCTATTCGTAAAAAATGAGACCAAGCATTCGGCCTTTCTCATCACGTTTTAGATTCAATGACATCACAACACATATGCTGGCTGATGAATGGTGCTCTCTCTGGATGTAAAGGCTTTCATAAACGATTTATCGCCTTTTGATAGAGTTGTGACGTTTCTCTACGTACTTTTTACATCCTCTGGTAATGTGGTCTGTGTATTTCTGTAGAGTTGTTATATAGGTTGAAGAAACGTTATCCTGATACATGGCTCCAAATGCGGTATAGTGAGGCAAATGATCTAACTAGGAAAGAGTGTACAAAGGAAGGGGTCAAGCAGGGGTGCGTTTTATTCCCCCTGTTATACAATCTTTTTGTGAGTGACTTCCTTGGCGCGATATCGGCTGGCGAGATTGGCACTGCACCATAGCTGGGAGGACTATCAATCAGTGAAATGGCATATGCCGATGATACCATTTTATTAGATCTGCTGCCTAGATATGCAAAGTAAATATTGATCAAAGAATGGCCTAAATATAAATACTGGCAAAACAAAAATTATGGTATTTGGAAAAAGACGATGAAAAAGAAAAATACACATTTTTTAGTAAATGGCGTAAAAATAGAGCAATTATTAAGTTATTGCTGCTTACGTTTAAATTTTAGCTCCCATGGAGTTGGGGGTAATCACCAAAAAAAAACCTGTAAAGTCCAGTTATTATCTAAACTGAAAGCAATAAATAGATTGTGTAAGAACTATGACATTAGGAATCTAAAACCACTAGAAAATCTATTTAAAAGTAAAATACAACCTCGTATGCGTTATGGGGCTCAGGCATGGGGCTTAGGAGAAATGATGACTGCTATTAAGTTGGCAAATACAATTCTAAGACTAATGGTTAGAGTTCCACAATCCACCCCGGGTGCTGGTATCAGGTGTGAACTTTTTTTTTTTTTAAACTTTATTTATCATTTAATTCATTCATAACAAATGACAAAATGAACACTGCAGTTGTAGAACATTAATACAGAATCACTGTCATAAAAGCTCATATTGTATATAATTGCTTAATAATAACATGAAATACCCTCGATAGATATCAACCACTGCATTTGAAAGCAAACTCAAAATATCTCGAAGCCAGTCTCTGAAAAAAAATTAAAGCATATCTAAGAGTCCAATTGACCATCTGGCACGAGGAATCTGATGCTCAACCTTGGGGGAAGGGGCGACAAAACACATACTGACCTCAAGGTAGGCGCAGACCGCACCATCCCCGCATCCCCCCAGCCACAAACAGAGCAGGCACAAAACAGCATCTTAACGTAGACAATAATACAAATATCATATAAAAGGCATTAGCAAAACCCAGCACTTGTTCAGCTGTAAAGGCACTGTCAGGACAGAACAGCCCCTAGGAGCCCGAGGGCTCAGCAAGAGATTCCGCGAATCTCTTCGCCGCTGAAGGTTCAACAAAAATAAAAGTTTTCCCCTCATGCAGCACCCTCAGTCTCGCTGGATGCACCACTGTGGCAGTCGCCCCACTCTGTAATATAGATTTTCGTATCTCTTGTAACTCACGCCTTCTTGTTGCAGTCTCTTTACAATAGTCCGGAAAAATCAAAATTTTCGATCCATCAGAGCGTATATCTCTCTTGGAGGCTACCGCCTGCAGCAATGGGGCACGATCATCTTTATTAAGCAGTGTCACTAAAACAGTCCCGCCAATATTATCAGATGTAGACTCACCCCTTGTTGCCAATCTGTGAGCACGTTTCACATCTCCTCTTGTGTCCATTGGACTCCCAAATACCTCTTTTTTGATAAAACTCTGTATAGCCTCACGTAGATCCTGTTGAGCAGGCAGATTCGGGAATCCCAGGATCCGGACATTCGAGGCACGCTCTGCATTTGCAAGAGACTCTACCCGTCTCTCCAGCTCCACAATGTTACGTGTGGCACATTGGCGGAAGTCTGCTTCCACTGAATGGTTGGCAGAAGAGTCCTGAAGAGACTGTTCCGCAACACTCATGCGGGTCTGCAGTGTCGCCACCTCCTTGTTAAAGGACTCCAAAGTAGAGCCCATCGCTGTCTGCCGGGCCTCCAGTGTAAATAGCCGTGCATCCATTTTGTCCAACTTGCTGTGTAGACGCTCCAATGAAGCTAACACAGCGTCCTCGTGGCTTTCTGGGGACACTCTTTGTGGGGACTGCCCATCATCAGCTGAAGTGCCCTCACCTCTCAATTTAGGGCGAGGATGAAAGAACTCCTCCTTCGCTTTATGTGCCCTTTGGGATTGACTCTGCCGGTCTCTAGACGCCATCTCGCGCCAGCCGTCACCGCAGCCAGGGGGACAGAATATCGGGAACGATACCAGTGCGCCACTCCACTGCGCTGTATTTGATAGCCGCCTCCCGCTGCCACCCCCGGCTCCAGCAGACCCACCGTCCGTCGCTGGCCGGTTCTCAGCAACTACACTGCAGTTAATGACAGGTGCCGCTCTGGAAACTTCCTCAATCGTCCGCGCGGCGCTGCGTATTGTGCCGCGTTCTCACTCGGGGAATGGCGCCTGTCCACATGGCGTGTCACCGCCACAAACGCCTGGCGCAGGTCCCGGCACAAAACTTATGCCGCTACGTGCACGGGGGCTTCCCGCACCCGCGCGCCTGCTCCTCTGGCGTTTTCTCGCTGGTGGGGCGCCAGGGCCGGGCGCGGAAGGCGAGCCGGCGAGGAGAGATAAAGAAGAGCCGCCATCTTGGGCCGCGGTCAGCCCCGCCCCCCGTATCAGGTGTGAACTTAATAGAACTAATTGTGAAATTCTGGGGAAGCTGAGGCAGCTGAAATGTCTATCGTGGCTACTCTATGTGGGGCAGATGTGAACTCCATTGGATATTATTGTCTTAAAGAAATCAAGGACCAGGAGAAGGCTAGATCAGGTCTGCTAAGAAGTCAAGTTATGCGTTTATTGGGAACATGGAATCTCTTTGATAGATGGGGTGAATGAATTCAGATGAATACGTCGGAATGGAAAATGAACTGATGGCATAAAGACTAGAGAATATGAGGAGGTTAGCTTGATGTTATTGCCTTCGATAGCAAATTATGTAAAATTATACAACCCTGACATTCTTCCATATTATGTTTTAGCTCCAACATCCATGCACTTGTGCACATTTTGGGCCTGATTCACAAAACACTTACACCCACATTACGACTTACACAGAGGGAAGAAAAACAGGCGGATCAGCATAAATTATGCAGAGTCCCCGCACGATTTATGCTGATCCGCCTGTTCTTTCTTTCCTCCACATTACAGGATCCACGGAGGGAAAACGCGGAGCCTCCGTGTGTTTCACACAGGACTCTGCGTTTTCCCTCCGTGGATTTCAAAGGCAGGTTCATTCATGCGGAGAGGAAGATAATCTTTCTCTCCTCATGGAAACATGGTAATAAGAGCCATCCAGGCCCTCTATAGTAACCTAAGAGCTAATGTTATTGTAAATGGAACGAGAAGTGATCAATTCCCAATAAGAAGAGGCACGAGGCAGGGATGCCCGCTCTCTCCCCTGCTATATGCCTTTTATGTCGAACCTCTTGTAGCTAAAATTAAGAGCAATCCAAATATCTCTCCTTTGATAGTTTCTCCCACCTTGACATATGATATTATACTATATGCAGATGATATGTTGATAATCACCAATAATTTGACAAACACCTATCCTCAGGTACAACGAACCGCTCTGGAATTTGGTAAACTATCGGGGTTCAAATTGAATCTCGAAAAAACACAAACACTGGTGTGGGGCAATGCATATGGGGAAAATCTTGGGGATGATAAGGCTGTGTACTTGGGTATTGTAGTTGAAAAGACCATTGATAGACTCTGCCAGACAAATTTCGAAAACATTGTACGAGAGATTCAAAATATGACAACAAAATGGGTAGATCTTCCGTTATCACTCCGTGCGAGAGTAAACTGTATTAAAATGTTCATTCTCCCCAAATTTTTATACCTCGCACGGGCAATTCCTTTTGAACTTACCAAAGCTAGATCCAAAAAATTGGACAAATATATTAGTGCTTTCCTATGGCAACGTAAAAAGGCTAAGCGAAGCAAAATAAAACTGGCAAAACCATGGGAAGACGGGGGGTTGGATCTGCCAAATTTGCAGTTGTATAATTGGGCTAGCCTGATCCCCCGAATTAAACAGATTCTGGGAATCCTGCCAATATCTCAATCAGCTATGGCACTATTAAGAGAAACTGCTGATGTGCGGCAGGGTTTTGGATATTCTGATCCTCGCTTTTTCAAAAAGATTAGACTAAAATTAGTTAGAATACTGGCTAAGGAATGGGGAGAAATGGGGAAGAAAGTGAAACTTCCTTTAGTACACATATATACTCCAATATGGGACAATCTGGATTTTTCAACTGTAATTACTGATCGGATCAGCATCCACTGGGCAGAAGCAGGGATTACGCAGATTGAGCACTTATATGAAGCAGGGAATCTAAGATCTTTCGATGACCTGCAAGCGCACTATCACTTACATCGCCACTCTTTTTTTAATTTTCTTCAAGTGAGGGGCCGGCTGCATGAATTGGAATTTGGGCCCTCCGATCTAAATCCACAAGCTACCACTCTCTAAGGGGTCTATCTCCATATATTATAAAAACTTTATTGAAACGTTGGAAACAGATGTCGACTCGATTGCAGAGAAATGGAGTCGAGATCTGGACACTAGAGTAGGGGCGGAGCACGTTTCTTGGAGTCTAAACAAAACTAAAGAAGTATTTATTGCTTCTAAATATCATATTCAGCAATACAATTTTGCTCTGCGCCTATATATGACACCCCAAAAAATCAATTTATGGTACCCTAATGCCAGTGCAAAATGCCCAAGGTGTGGGCTTTTGGATGCAGACCAGATGCACATGTTTATCCGCTGTCATAAAATTAAGGGGTATTGGAGTGCCATTTTAAAATGGGTGCAAGATAAAGAGGGAGGAACCACTACCCCCAGTGAAATGAGCATTGTGTTCGGGATATCTGATAATGAAAGAATCTCAAGTTTTATGTTCAAAGCAATTGTAGTGGCAAGAATTCAGATTGCCCGTAACTGGAAAGACTCGGATTCCCCCCCGAGTAAATCAATGGCTTACTGAGTTTTTGTCGATATTTCGCATAGAGGAAAAAATTTGAAAAAAAAGGGGAAATATATATACATTTAATCAAGTTTGGTCTCCCCTCATATCGGACAATCCTAGTCAGGAGGATAAGGAATAGAGGTCTTAGACCCTTATTACTGTATTATTACACTGTTGTTAGCCTGTATTAAGAATGTACTCTGTATTTCCTTTTTTTTTCTTTTTCTTTTTTGTGTTTTCTATGTTCCTATTCTTATTTCCTGTTTATGACTCATTTTGTATGCACTTAAAGGTGTATTCCTGGTATTATACTGTATCATTGATTAGTGAAGCCTCATTGTCTTCCTATGAAATAAAGAAAAAAAATGGTAATGTACATTCTCATATGTACATTACCATTCTCCCCTGCCTTGTCGCATTTACTGCACAGGCACTTCATGCCTGTGCAGTAAATATGACGGCCCTTTCCATATTGGATCGGCCCAGGGCTTTGGCTCCGCATGAATTCACTCATGAATTCATGCGGAGCCAGAGCCCTCCGCTTGTTTTCACGGAGGAAACCTACGCTTAAGTCATAATTAAGCGTAGGGGGCTCCATGTAAAACAAGCGGAGGAGAAAACACACAGAGGACAACCCTCCGTGTATTTACTTCGTGGGCCGGGGTCCCAGACTTTAACGGTGAC
>JAWWEH010062108.1:0-10010 GCA_035583035.1 Eurycea cirrigera | reverse complement strand
CAGTGGAAGATGATACTGTTCATTTGAGAATGACCAGAATCATCTTACCATGCTGAGGGGTAAGTTAGTTACCCCTCCGCATGGTACCTACCAGCCGGGCAATTGTGAGGAGGAAAAACGCGGACCTCCATGCAAAATGCACGGAGGTCCGCGTTTTTCCTCCTCACAACTTGTAATTGTGTGGAGCGGATAAACTTGCGGATCCGCCTGTTTCTACGCATTTTTCTCCGCTCTGCACAACTCGCAATAACCCTGATAATATTGATCATCTTGTATATCGATGGTGTTACATATCCGTCTTAATCAAGTTACTCTAGAAACATCCAAAAACATTTACACAATACAATCAACGATCTTGTACACCTTTCAAAGCACACCATAGGGAACTAAAGACAATGAGAAAATATATGCCAACTTACTACACAGTTTATGCGTTCTTTTCATTAGCACACTAAGGCCCTCATTATGACTTACTCTGTAATTCCATTGGAATTACCGAGTAAATCGGAATATTACTGAGTGAACTAATTACAAGCTCACGCTGTAATACCGAGTATTCTACAAACACTCGTTAAAATATTCGGTAATACAGATTTTGCAGACTTATGTAAAATCGGTATTACTGTGTAAAGCAAAAATATTAAAAGTGATTTGTATGTCACTTTTACATTTTTATTAATTCTGTCAAGGCTGACCTTGACAGAATTTATAATTTACTAGGAGCCCCAATAGGTTTGGGGCCCATAGAAAATGTTTTTGGTACTTACTGTTTGGTAAGTACCAAGAGGTAAATCAATCGTTAATACCGATTGATTTACCAATTTTGGCAAATTAACGTGTGAAAACACTTGGTATAGCCAAGTGTTTTCATATGTTAGCCAAACAGTCGTGATTACCAACTTGTAATCCTGAAAGTCAGTAAAATACTTGATAACTATGGTTACTGAGTCTTTTGCAAATTTTCAGTACTACCGTGGGGGTCATAATGACCCACTAAGTCTTCATCCTATGTCCCAATATTTATCTAATCATCATAGCCATGTTCTGAGATGAGTCATATCAAATTTAAAAGCATCAGCTACAATAAGAGTCAGTACTAAACACATAATTTCCAAACGATGTCCAAATATCACAGTCTAGGGTGCATAATTTCAGATATTGTTTTATATTGCTCCCTGTAATACATTAGGTCATGGAGCCATTGCCTTATATGCAGTGGTTTACCCAGCATCCATACTCTAGCAATGAGATGTTTTGCCACTACAATAGCAAGTCACGGCCACTTCTTTTTTTCCCATGTTAGTGCAGGCGGAATGGCCAAGAAAATCACTTCTATTGAATTCTCCACATGCACACCACACACTCTAGATGCCACTATAAGCACCTCGGTCCAGAACTAGTGTATCTTGGGACTTTGTCAGGCGACATGGACAAAATCCACATTTCCCTCACCACATCCTTTGCAGATAAAATCCACATCAGGAGTTATTAAGTGAAGTTTCCTAGGGGTTATATACGTTTGTGTCAGGAATTTATTATGTATTAGGCGTAGTCTCGTAGACAATGATATAGTGCGAGTGAGTTCGCATACATCATACCACTCGCTATCTTCTATTTCTTTACCTATAATTCTTTCCCATTTAGTTATTTGGTGAGGTTCTCCCACCGTTGTAAGTGTGTGTGTGTGAGTAATTTATTGCTATGATCAGCATGTGTATTCTGCGGCCATAATCTATTGAGAATTCCATATATTCTACGCACCAACATCATGTTTAATAAACCCCCTCCCGCCTGTTCCAGTAGATCTTGTTCGTCACACAATGTATCCTCTGCAAATAAATCTTGTAGTTTGTATAGGTCCACTGCCTCCAATCCATGTAACTCTTGATAACCCAGTCCTCCTCCTCTCTTGATAACTCAGTCCTCCTCCTCTCTTCATAACTCAGTCCTCCTCCTCTCTTAGTGTACAAGTGCCAAAGCGGCATGTGGCCACTATATGGTTGCCCTTTTGAAAACCATTTCATAGCTAGCCTCCATAGATATAAAGTAACCGCTACTGGGCTATGGTCTAATGTCACCTTGATAGTTGGCGTTGATGCAATCGTCCCGTATCTGCCACTTCAAACCATCTTTTTTCTGTATTCACATGAGGTTCTTTATGTTTACTTGTAAACCATTTCACAGCATGACGTATTTGGGCTGCCATATAATATAAATACATGTCTGGGACAGAGGAGCCACCCTCTCCATATGTGCATGTTAGTGTTGTATAAGCCACCCTAGGAGAGCACCCTTTCCACATAAAGGATGTCAATAGTGAACAACATTGCTGGGATTCACACTGGTACATTATCAAAGACGTACAAAAGCTTGGGAAGAATTACCATTTTCACTATGGCGATTTTCCCAGCCAAAGACAATGGCAGGTCTCGCCAGGCGCTGCATCTGGCTCGTAAGTACACCAGTGAAGGTTGCACATTTAGCGAATACCATTCGTTCACATCCAACGCTATTTGTACCCCCAAATATTTTTGTGACTGGGAGACTTGAAGCGAAGTATTTGCAATTGACACATCCGTGTCACCCGGTCTACACAGTAATATCAATTTTTTTAAATTAATGTCATAAAGTATGAACCATGACATTTCAACTCCCCCAGAACTTCCGGTAATTCACGCTGTATATCCGCTAAATCAGCAGATGATCGGCATACATGGCACTAATGGGTTTCACCCCTCTACTCTCGATTCCACATATGTTATCACAATTAGCTAGCATGCTCAGTAGGGGCTCTGCTACCAGAGCAAAAAGGATAGCCGATAATGGGCACCCTTGCCTCGTACCTCTTCTGATGGCCAGTGAAGCAGAGCACCTCCCATTTATAGCCAATCTTGCTGTGGGCCCAGTGTACAAGAGTTCAATCCATGAGCATATCTTGGGGCCAAACCCCATATGCTGTAGTACGCCCATTAAAAAAGGCCAAGAGACCACATCAAACGCCTTTATTGCATCTAGTACTAGCAAAGCCGGCCCTTTATGATTAGGAAGGTCAGCAATAATGTCAAAAGTATAGCGTATGTTTATCGATGTCGAACGACCCGACACGAAGCCAGACTGTTCCATGCCTAGCAGCTGGGGAAGATGTGGTCCAATGGGGGCCGCGAGCAGCTTCACAAGTATTTTAACGTCCAAATTTAGAAGCGAGAGGGGTCTATAGTCTGCACAACCTGTACCAGTAGTATTAGGTTTATGCAGCAAAATAATCTGTGCCTCATTAAGGTCATGCATCCACCCTCCTCCCCCTGTGCTTCATTAAACAATTCTAGTAGATAAGAACTCGAGTAAGTAGCATATTTTTTATAGAATTCTATGGGAATCCCGTCCCTACCCGGTGCTTTTCTATTGGGTATTGATTTAATTGCAGACTGAATTTCCAATACATCTATATCAAGTTCTAATCTCTCGATACTATCTGGGTCCAGTCTGGACATGTGACGACCACCAAGGTAATCTTCAATTTCTCTTGTAGTATGAGTGTCATTTGCGCTATACAGGGCTGAGTAATATCTGTAAAACAGATTCAGTATGTCCGTATCCTCCGTGACAGTCCTACCATCTTCATCCTGCAATTGTGAAATATGGGCGGGCATTCTGTCACCTTGCGCATATTTGCCAGCAAGGTGCCCGACTTATCTACCTGTCAGAATTTTCTCTCTGTATACAACTTCATCCCATGTTTCTCAGCGTTATCTATACGTTCTACGTATTCCTTTTTATGCTGTAGTATGAGCTGTAATGTTGTAGGGGCAGGTGTCTGCAAATATTTGGTTTCTAGCTGTTGTATAATGGTTTCTTTTTTATCTAGTTCCAAGGTAATCCTTTTTTCTTGTGTAATCAGCCATCCTCTTATCATATATTTAAATGCCCCCCATCTGGTTCTTGTTGATGTGTCCGCTAATGAATTATGTCTAAAAAAGTCTGTGATCTGCTCCTGCATTAATCAAAGCGTTAGTGAGTCTAACAGAATATCTGGCTTCATGCACCAGAATGGAGTATGTACAGACATTGATGTCCAGTTTAGACACATACTAACAGGGCCATGATCTGAAAGTGTTCGTGCTCCCACCACTACATGTTCCACACTTTTAATAATAGCAGATGCTATTAGGAATCTATCAATCCTAGTGTGTAGATCGTGTCTACCTGGATAAAAAGTGAAGCCTCCTCTACTTGTATTTTGTATTCTCCAGGCATCAACCAGATTGTATGTTTTTATATATTTGAGTATTTGCTGAGCGCTCTTTGATATCTGTTTGGACGCAGGAGAGGACCTGTCAATGTATGACTATTACGAAATTAAAATCTCCTCCCACTATCCAGGGAAGGGATATCCACTGAGCCAGCACACTACAGACATCATCTACCTCCATCAAGGTAGTGTCATCATAATTTGGGCCATATAAATTTAAAAGTACCACACAAATTCTCTCCAATCTGCCCACCACCAACATAACTCTGCCTTGCTTATCAGTAAAAGAGTTGATATATTCAAAATGTATACACTTTCTAATCAGGATTCCCACCCCGCGGCTACCGCCTACCAATGAGGCTAGAAATGCATGGGACCACCACCCTGCCCTTATCTGACTGGTATCTGTTGTAGGTAAATGGGTCTCCTGCAGAAAGAATACACCAGCATCATGCAGTGCACACCGTTTCAAAATGTGTTTTCGCTTGGAGCGCATCAGAATACCTCTGACATTCCAAGAGGAGAATGTTATATTAGCCATCACGTTACATGAAAATTGAAATTTGTCTGAACACAACCTGTCGCAATCACACATAATCCTCCCGTTCGCTTTCTCAGAATGTCCGACATTCGTCACTCTCCTCTCCACTTAATATGCATGCCACCCATTTCTGTGCACGCCCTCCAGTGTACTTTTAGAGCTGTTGCTTACATGACAGCCATGCAGCCACTGATGGGCAGCGCCATGTTATTCATCGCAATGCTTACCAGCCATGTTTTTATTTTTACCCACAGTACTATACATATCCACTCAACCGCCACTTACCTGGTTCGAATGTCACAGACTTTTTCCTGGTGTCAATACAAACGAATCTCAGTCCCTTATTATCCAAAACATCATTATATGGTCGCGTATAATGACATGTTACTCCATTTCGGTTAGTGACATATTCCTATACTGCCTCTTGTTATTTGGTTGTCTCTCAGCCTTCTGTTCCCGTTTGCTTTGATGTCGTCTTCGGATACTGTTCCATGTAGTCCTATGCTGCTCTCAAAGTCTCAAAGAAGTGGGCAGCACCTCCGTGCACAATCCGAAGACGCGCTGGGTGGAACTTGGCGTATGGGATTTGTCTGCGGCGTAACTCTTGTTTCACAGAGTCGTACGGTTTCCGAGGCTTCCGAATCTCTGGTGCAAGGTCTGGGTAGAGGATAAATAGCATTTAAATAGCGAGTGTCTTTCTGAACCTGCGCTGCCATAAATATGGCATCTCTGTCTCTATAGTTTAATAGCTTAACAATGATCACCCTGGGAGGGTTACCCAGTGGCAAGACGCGCATCGGGGCACGGTGCACTCGTTCTATTACAAAATGTTGTTACAGTTTTACCTTGGGCAACCACTGTGGTATCAGTTGTTTCAGTTTGTTGGCCATTTCAGTGCGGAGCTCAGTCTCCGGAACTCCAAGAATACGAATGTTCGAGCGTCAGCTATGCCCTCAATACCCATGTGTGGCTGCTCCCAACCCACGGGTGAAGGGAGGCTGCAAAGCGCGACATGCTCACATCGGTCAAAACTGGCACATTTCTGGTGTGAAATCCTTCAATGGCATGCTTTCGGGATTGGGCTTCGGGGCCACAGCCCGTGAAGGAAACCCATGCAAGTCAGCCCTGACAAGGGCTGACAGGGCCGTTGGAGGCCGTTTTTGCCGTTTCTGCTGGACGAAAAACAAGGAATACCTGCCGGTACAACGCACTGTTTCGCTGTTCACAGAGGAACCCTGACATATGCGGGGTGGGCGCCAAGGTCCTTTCTCCGTGCCACCCCTCCTGTCGGCCATTTCTGGCAGGGGAGTACATGCCCTGTGGTTATAAGCCAGGCACTGTTTATACCCTGAAAACATTTGCATTTTCTGGATTTTATCTTACAAGAATTATGGGACTTTTTTTATTATTATGAACTTTTAATAGGCAAAAAAAACGTGATTGGGAAAGTTTTTATTTTTCTGAAATATTTTGCTTGTTGTTTTAAATATTTGTTACGTTACGTAACCACATCTTAGCATATTCTAGAATTAACCCCTTGTTTTTTTACCACAAAAACTGTGTTTTGGTAACACGATTGCAGGATTAAATTTGTGTAGCCAGCCTATGTCACTTTTTAGCCTTCCCGAAGCTAATAAAATTCCATTTGTTTGTATTTAGGTTTCCCAGTTTCCCAGGGGAGGCTGGCCGTGATTTAACAAAACTACAAGTACCTTGGTTCTAGCAGTTTGTTTTGCTTGTTTTCCATTGGTCCATTACCTGGTGCCTCGCATGCTGATTGGCTGGACTGTCCTTGGCATTACAACTTAACCTCGCCTCAGGCGCGAAGCGCCTGCGAAGCCCTGACAAGGGTTGACAGGGCCGTTGGAGGCCGTTTGAGGACGGCTTGAGGCGGCTGGGGCGGATAGCTCTCTGGTAGCAGGGTTCTGGATGGTTTCTCTTTCGGCGCAGGTGATGAGACTTATTTATGATTTGAGAGCGGTGGAATATTTTATAGTATACACCCCAGTGGTTTAGGTCATTTTCTACTTTGTTTTACTCTTTACGTTTTGTGTCAGTAAGATCATTATCGTTTGGCCAGGTTTATAAAAGGCCAATAGAAAATGGTATACACAAAGCAAAGACACCAGAAGTCCAAACCAATAGCGAAAAAGCTAGGTCCTCTGGCTCTTTTGTGAAATTGATGGGGAACCTCAACACACAAGTAGCAGAGGTGGTCAGTAGATTAGATCCAACTGCCACAACTCTCTTAAATGCCACCAAAAGTGTTTTAACAGAGGCAGAGCAACAGGTTGCACCGTATAAGGAAAGGACACAAGTGGTAAACTCAAATGTGGTTGCACTACTGAGAGATGAGGTAATAGAGATCATAGATCCATCATTATTACCCCCAGTGGAGAATAACAATGACACCTCCCCCTCCTGGCTGTCGCAAACACCTGACCTCTTCCCCGAAGGTGGGTCAACTACACCCCAAATCTTAGTTGATCCAAATCCTAGGGGCGTAAAGAGGAAGTGACAGAGAGAGCTCCAAGGGCGGGGTAAGTCAGGTCCCTTTTAACATCCCCCTGTATAAAAAGAAAAGAACTACTAAAAGTAAACAGGTATGGAAAAATCCTGATAACGACCTGGAAACAGTCCCTCTGGATAAGGTGAATGATATATTCGAAACCCTTAAACATGATTTTGATACTATTCTATCCACCCTGTCACTAATAATTGATGCATTAGACCAGCTTCCTCAAATTCTGGTTAAAAAAGTGGAAACAACTAATGTAAAACTTGACATAGTGCTTCAAGCGGTGTTGGAACTAAGGGAGGGGCTGACTGTTGGGGGAAGGCCAGGAGGGAGAATTTGTTAAACTTGACCCAAGGTATGCTGCTGGGGTGAATGGAAACATGAATGATATTAGAAGCGGCACACCTAGACCTCCCCTCTTGCCCCTGATGCAAGAAAGAACAAAAGAGGCCTCTCTGGCCTCGCTATCAGTGCATGGACTGGCAAATGACTCCCCACAATCGATCCCACTGGTGTTGCCCCAACAGGTGCACAGGGAAGTAAACCCACAGCAACAGGTTCCTTTAGAAGGAAATATTACTGCAAGGGTAAAAGTGAGGATTCCGTTTCGGGCACCAAGAAAAATGCGATCAATGATAAGGGGAGGGGAAGTAGTTGTGAATCACCTATTGAACAGTGGTTAGGGCCCCTCTCCGTATTTATAACAAATGTGCCCAAACTGAATGCGGATGAATGGCAATCATCTGTAGAGGGTATTAAGCCTCGGGAGGAAAGGAAAAGTAACACTTCTATCTCTGATACAATGTCGCAGGTCCCCTTAAGAAAGGATATAATCGCTTTCCTAATCCCTATACCAGTTTCACCTCCGCTGGTATCTACTGAGTTCTTTGTTTTAATTATGACATTAAATAATAGATGGGTGGTATGCCCTTCTGATAAACACTCAAGGGAAAGTCTTGGCTTAATGATCGCTGGCACCGTTTTCGGTTTATTCGCCAGTATTGCGCTCCGATCTGTTATGAAACACACTCTCACTGTCGGCAAGGCCGATGCTGGTTACTTTATTATCTTCGATAGCACCGTTAAACTTCGTGATAATAAATCAGGCTGATGAGTTTTAACAGTTTTATTATAAAAAATATATTTTTACAGAAAGATAATATGTACAATCATCACTTTTATTTTATAAATTTGGTTGGTTGTTGTTGTTGATTCTTCTTCGTTTAGCGGCTGTGCTGTCGGTTTACAAATACTGTTGACTTTAATTCTCTCTTACGGATCTCTTATTCTGCTGTTGATCGCTTGCATTCAATCACACAATATTCACAATTATAAATTTAAAGCTTGCAGTGCCTCCAATGGTTAGTTCTTGCAATGAATTTACAATAGATCTCAAATTACAATGAAAACGATTGACTTGAATATCGCTCATTATTACTTTCTCAACAGTTTAAACTCAATGACGATTTCATAGGAAATCTCACAATGTTCTCATTACCGGTATTTTCTGATGGCATGAATTTCGAAAACATGACACAATTATGAGGGTTTACACAAACACGTTGACATTATCTCTGCATTGGTTTCTGTGATAACTCAGTACACTTGTTGGTATTGCTAACACTCGATATCGGACTTCCCACCCGTTTTTGATAATTGTTTTGGGAGTTCTGGAAAGTTTAGATCGTTCTACACCAATGTACCGGATTACTATTCTCTGTCTGGTTCAGTTACGCAGTTACAGCAAATATAAGGGCGTAAGTGAAGCTGATGGTGCTTTTGTTTTCACTGACAGAATGTCTCTCTTCACACTAGTATCACACACTTTACTTTGAAATCACACGACAATGTTTTGGTAACAGATTCGTTATTTTCTTTGGTTTAATAATACGGTTACTATTCTGCAATTTCTGACAATATCTGATATTTGCACATTTCGCCACAATATTCACATTTGGTTACTATCTTCTTCGCCACGGAGAATGGAATAAAAAGACAGGGTTCTAACATATAATTTATCACAATCAAATGCTACTGTTGATATCTGTATCGGCGAGGAGGAGAGAAGAACACGCATGTTATGGCATTGCTTTTACCCCTGATTCCCCAATTAGCTTCTACAGTGGTTTATGTTAACTTCACAATTCAATTACACATTGGCCTAAGAAAATCTAACAGTTCACACGCACAATTTATTTACTACACTAGATTGCACATCACGCACACGCAATTTTGTTTCTTGATTCTCTACCCTATTTACCTTAGTCTTTCTCGTACGCTATGCACCGATCAGCGGGATTCCGCAAAGGCACTCGGTCTGGGCAGTCACCTGGGCTGGTCAGAACCGGAATGGTCGGGAACGTCAGGCTACCCCCGTAGAGAGTCTGGACACGCTGTTTCGATCGGCTGGTTTGCTGGATTGCGGGATTGCTTTCAGGGATGCGAGGTAACGGTGAGCACCCCCAGAGACCGCACGGCCTCCTTCTGCTGGTTTCAGGTTTACAGGTTTAAGTTGAAGGGCAAAATCTGCAATTGGCACAGATTCAGTCCACCAGTCCAACTTAAAAGGATTTCTGTTTAAATCGTTCCTTGCCTAAGAATCAGCGGTGGCAAGTTAAAGGATTTCGCAGTTGGTCAGAGGCAGAGACCAGAATCCCCAAAGTTGTTGGATTCTTAGTATCTCTTCAGATGGCCTCCGTAAG
>JAWWEH010061001.1:0-10012 GCA_035583035.1 Eurycea cirrigera | reverse complement strand
ATTTTCCTTTACAATGAGGCACAATACTTTTTGTATTTTGTTAACCCCCCATCTACACTTGGCCTGATTACGATTTTCAAAAGCATCTTTAAAGGGACAGTTCGGCCATTCCTTTTTATTTTTATTTAAAGCATAACTTACCTTGCAAGGTCCGTTTTTGCTGCTGCAATAATTATCCGACTTTCATGAGTGCTTGTTCCAGTTCATTGCTTCAGAGGCTAACGGCTAGCCTTATCTGCGCCATCTTGGTTTTACACTTCAAAATTACCGTGGCGGGTTTCAACCCGTGTGATCCTCAGGCTGCGGGCAAACTCTCCCTCCCACTTCCTTTCAGCTCGAGTTAGCTCCCCGCCCACTCCCACCTCCGTGTTTGTTTGTTTTTTTCTTTCATTTATTGTTCTGCACTTCTGGCAGACTATCCGTGGCTGGCAATTCTTACGAGGTAAAAGGATTTATTTAGACCAGTCCTTTTACTTCGTAAATATTAGTCGTGCGTCGGCAGCGAGGGCCTTCCTTGTCAGCAAGCCTTATGTAAACAAAACTCTGCAGATATTCATGCCTGAGTGCCCTGGCAGTAACTCATATGATAACTTCCACATTCCACTGCTGTAACGTAAGCCTTAATGTTACAGCCCTGCAATGTTAAAGCAGCGCATTTTGAAAGTTACATTATTTTCATGTTTGGGGGGGATGAGGGAGGGCGGCGGGGGAGCGAGAAGACGGGGCCCGGGGGCAGCCGAGAGAGCGGAGCTCGGAGGGGGGCCCCACCGGCGACCGCCGCGTGAACCAAACGACTCCTGTTAAAGATAAAAATACCTCGGCACGTCCGCGAAAGGCCCGCCAGGAGGAGCAGCGAACAACGGCCCAGCACGCCCATCCCAGCGGCCACTGCCCAGAAAACGCGACATCACGTTCCATTTCAGACAGGAAAGCACTGTAAGTGATCGTCAACAAGAAAGCATTTCCGTTTCTTCAGCAAAGGATTCAACTGCGAATGGTGCTGTGTACCAGCCAAGAAAGAACAAGGCATAAAAGGGACAGAAATGGTATGCACTGTTCTACTGCAAAAAGCGCAGTCACAAAGTTTTAAATAAATATATTTTAAGACCGGCTCATCTGAGGATCCCTGCCCTTGCGCTTGTCTCATGCATGGCCATGGAAGCTTATGCATTTATTATTTCTACCCATTGCTGTGTAGGAGGGTGGACGTGATGTTTCATTGAAATATCAAGATTTATTTATAAATCTTGGGTATTGATTACACTAAAAAGGCCATGCTCCTTAATACATACATGAGATGAGATACATTTATTTATTTTGTGGCCTATTTAGACCATATGCCAGGGGCATGTGTGCACTGTTAAAGTCAGAACAGATCATGATTTTGAACCACAAGAAATAATAGACCAGTATGCAAACAAACATAGCTTTAAGATACAATCTTGATTGTGTTTGCATGGTCTGAGGCTTTGCATGAGGAAGAGGCTTAGTTAAAGTGATGGCTTTTTAAGGTGCACTGGAAGCGACAGTAGGAAGGCTTTGCTTTGAGGGTTGCTGGTAGTGCACTCAGAGCGTGGGCGCCACGACTAGGAAGGAGGTGCTGCTTACTCGCTTTAGGTTACTAGTGTGTCAGATAATATGTCAGTTGTTATTGGAAGAGCATGTGCATTTTGTGGAGACTGGTAGAAAGGTAAATGTGTGTGCCGTTCAAATAGTAATAAAATGGTGTTTGTAGCTGATGCAGTGGTGTTAATGTCTGTCCTCAGAATTATGGAGACTGACTTTTTTGTGTCTATTTGTCCTTAAACGTTTGATGCTTTTGCACTTTTACTGTCCTTTTTGTCTTTTCCCTTGTTATTAGTGCGCCTTTGTGTTTGCACGCATGACTAGTGAAATAAATAAATAACCTGGCCTGTACAAGATTCCTATAAAGCAGGGTGAATGGGGTAGGGCAATTTGAAAGGGTCATTTAGTTCCAGTGGGGCTGCATAACAAGGAGATGCCTCTGCTGCTGCTGGGGCTGCACTGACCGCAACAAAGGTTTCCTTCCCACCAAAAGAAGCAATCAGAAAGCTTGTAATGCAGGGATTGGGTGAGGCCCCAGTGATGCACAAAGTCCACCAATCGGAATGTGCTGTCACTGGCAACTGAACTGCATTTCAGTTCATACAATAATAATAATACCAGTATTTATATAGCGCTTCGTGTCCAGAGTCTTCTAAGCGCTGAATAGCAGATGATACTATTACCCACTTCGTGGTATTCAATTTATCAACCTTGGAAGGATGAAGGGCTGAGTTGGCCCTGCCCGGATTCGAACATGCCACTGCAGGCTGCACACAGATATTATAGGCGAGAGCTCAACTCGCTGTGCTATATCACAAGTCAAGGAAGACAGGAAATACCAGCTCTGGTAGTGCCTGTTATTCTGGATCGGTGAAAGTTATACACCCACAGCTCCTGTTACTAATAATTTAAAGGGAGGGTTCACACTTTAAAACACGTACATTTTTTTTTCATGCATATTCAAGCAAACCTTTTTAACTTTAATATGCATGAAAAAATAAAGTAATAATGTTACATTTTCATTAGTAAATAAATGCTAAATATATGAACTTACCTGAATGTATCCAATCCCGGTAACTTCCGGTCACACAAACCCTTCTAACCCACCAGGGCACAAACAATCAGACGCCTCTGCTACTTCGGTGTAGCTGCGGACGTTTATTTAATTGTGCGCATGCGCAAAATTAAACAAAGCGCTGTTGTTACCACGCCGAGCGTGTGACAACAGCATTTGGCATGCAGCATTTTCAATCCAGCTTTTTCGTTTTTAAAAAGTACATTCTGAATAAAGGAGTTTTTCCTCAGTTAAATCAAAGTAGTATGTACAATATATAAAAAAAATATATAAATGGGGATTTGAACTCTGGTCTGTATGCTTGCACAGCCAGAGCGCTGCCAACTACTCTATCTGTGTGAGCGTTATCCAGCAGACCATCACAGTCCTTTTAACAAGAGTGATCAAGAAACCAGCCCCCCTGGGTGGCTTGGGACATGGCTGGTTGCTCTCTGAGGAAAGGGGAGAGTTGGCCGCCTAGAAAGTGCAGCGCCCTTCGAGGTGCCGTGGCCTGTAATGTCAATATACAGAATAGAAATATTTACAACTGAAGTGTCCCTTTATACCTCCCAATCAATGAAGGCAAACTGTAATAATTTCAACACATCTTGCTACGGAATAGCTAGGGTTGCCACTGACTAGTATATATAATAATAAATAAAAAAAAAATTTTAAAAAGCTGCCAGGCTCAGGGTTTGAACTCAGGGTTATTGGCTTGGAAGTCCGGAACTCTGCCAACTGAGCCATCTGCGCAAATGCTGGGAAGCACTTAACTGACTTGTCTCAAAAAATAACAAGCACAGTGCGTCATAGCGTGACGCTGGCTGCTTTGCAAGACATGCTGGTGAAAATCTGACAATGAAGTAGGACTAGGACTGAAACCGGATACAGCTACGGCCGTAGGCTGAAGGCTGCAAGTGGATGCCTGCAAAATGAGAAAAAGAAAATGCTGTAACTTTGGATGAAGACTCTGACTCACCGTGTTTGGCGGCGGTGGACCAGCTCACCCCTCCCCAGGTTCAGCTTTCTCCTTCAGCCCCTTGGGTGACCTTTATAAGACCCCGGGCACATGCTCCTCCGGGAGGCGGATTACCTGAAATTACCTGTCAGCCACGCTCAGAATCAGAGACACTACTCACCAGCACAGGCCCAGAGTCTGAAATGACTGTCAGCCACGCTCAGAATCAGAGACACTGCTCACCAGCACAGGCCCAGACTCCGAAATGATCTTGTGTCCTTACTCTGAGTTCGAGACACTACTCATTCAGACATGCCCAGATTAATTCACCATCCGGGACCTGAGTCTGCGTAGAGGAGACACTGATTTACAGCGCATGCTCATTTGCTGTGAGTGAAATTAAGCAGAGCTGTAGTTGATGCAGCTCCGCAGTGGGAGGTGTGTTTGGTGGGTGAGATGTCTATCTGCTGAAATCCACTTTGGTCAGTATTGGCATCTGGTATCACAGCGTTTAGAAGCAGGTAGAATATGTCATGCAGCGCTTTATGAATTGCTGGTGTTAGGGGGACTGTGTTACCAGCAGCAGCAGCCTGGGCATGCAGCCTGAGAGGGCTTTGTGCTAACCAGCGTAACTGATGACATCACTGTAAGAGGAACAATACCAACACCCCAAATCCCTTAAGTGCACATTTTCATTGAAACAATCACATGTAACTAAATGTTCTCTAAGTAGGATGCACATTATAATACTGTCCCTCCCCCTGCCCCCCCTCTGGGTCCTGAGCACTGCATATCACCCGGTCACTTTTACACCCAGGACCACCACTCCCCTCTCCCCCCTCCTCCCAACTCAGACATCCAATGGAATCGGGCTGCAAACGTCACTGTATATAAATAAAAACACAAGCAGAGACAGCACTCCACTCTCGAACAGCAGCCCTCCTGAGCAAACAAAACAAACACCCTTTTAAACAACGTTGGCGTGGAACCTTTGTACTGTGTTTGCTGGTTGTCTTCCACTTAACCTGTGAAAGACAAGCCCCACATTGAAGTGGGGCATTTTGATACCCAGCTACCCCGGGAGCTTTGCTTGAAATCCGCTCTCTTTATGCAAAGCGGAGTACACTCAAAATTCTTCCCTAGCATGGCATTCCAGCATCATTGCGTCACTTCCTCCCAGGAAATTATCATATATCCCAGCTCCACCTATCCCACTGCCCTCAGAATGGGTAAAACCTGTGGGCTTCCTCCCATACACAATAACACTCCGTTATGGGAGAATCCTGAATTCTTCATAGGCCTGACTGACTTGATGAGTCAGAGTAGGCAAAGAGCTGGGATTATTATTTTATTAAATTTTATTTTATTTTATGCACACAATACACAAGGGGGGAAAAACACAATTTTGCAGATAATAGATCAATCGGGAGACAAAGAGCAGTAATGTGAATTAACAGTTTTACATTTAGCATATTAATAAATGAGTTGATTAATCAATTAGTTAAGAAAGAACATCAGATTATCAGATTATCAAAACAAAACTAGTCACCTGCCAGTAGAGTCATAAAAACCAAATGTATGTACGTTACTCACTCATCCCAGCTCTGTCTCGGCAGCGTCTGCCCCTTCCATAAGTGGCGACCAGAGTTGATGAAGCTTCCTATTGTTGCCTCTATTTTGCAGTATAGATCTTTCAATATAAAAGACAGTCAAAAATTCATTTAGCCATTGATTGATATGCGGTGGCTCCGTACTTTTCCAGGCCCGGGCAATTATCAATCTGCCCACTATTATGGCTTTCAGCAGGAATAGAGATCCTGAGAGTTCATCAGTGCGGCCTAAAACAAGGACCTTTTCCCCAGGTGCTAGAGCTACCCCTTCTTTGTCCCCCACCCAGGAAAAGATGGCGGACCAATAGTCACTTAACTTAGTACAGCTATAAAACATATGAATCAGATCTGCATCAATTAAACCACATCTAGGACAGCAGGCATTACTAGTGTGATACCACAGGTTGATCTTTTTAGGTGTTAAATATAGTCGCAGGATAAAGTTATACTGCTGAATGTGGTATTTGGATGCAATGAAGCTATTTTTTGCAAGATGCAAACTCTGTGAGATATCCTCGCTCGTGATCGTTGAGCCCAAGTCAACACTCCATTTGTCCGCTATCTGTGAAAGGTCTGATTCTAGGCCGTCCGTAAAGAGCTTGTAAAAGTAAGAGATGGTCCCCTTCCCTTCCATTTGGGTAGACCAGAGTTGAAAAGCATTGCCAACTAGTGCTATGGGGTTGAGTCCCAGCTCATTCAGACGCCCCCTGAGCTGTAAATATTTAAAAAAAGAATGTTGCTGCAGATTATATTGTCCCTGTAGTCTAGCAAATGATTTTAAGTGTTCCCCCTCATATAGTTGTCCAAGGCAGGTTATCCCGGCCTCGGCCCATCTGGTGCTGATTTGGTCTGTTAGATTGGTAGAGAAATCTGGGTTATCCCAAATGGGTGAGAGAGCATGGAGCAGAGGAAGGCCCACTTTTTTACTCATTGCCATCCATTCTTTAGCCATAATTTTGACTAATTTCAATTTAATTTGTTTAAAAAAGCGCGGGTCCGAGAAACCAAAGCCTTGGCGAACGTCGGCAACCTCTTTGAGAATGGCTATAGCCGTCTGTGTGATTGGGGATAACCCCAAAAGTTGTTTTATACGGGGAACCATACAGGCCCAATTATAGAATTGTAGGTTTGGAAGATCAAGGCCACCCTCTCCCCAGCTTTTAGCCAGCTTCAATTTGCTTCGACGGGCAGTTTTACGTTGCCATAAAAAAGAGCCGACATATCTATCCAATTTATTACAGCGGGTCTTCGTAAGGTCTAACGGTATGGCTCTAGCCAAATAAAGTAGTTTAGGCAGAATGACCATCTTAACACAATTAACCCTAGCCCGAAGTGACAGGGGAAGGTCAACCCAATTGGTTGTCAATTTTTGGATTGCAGTGGCTAGACTATCAAAGTTATGTTGATTAATTTTTTCTACTGTTTTAGCTACCGTGATGCCTAGGTAAAGTGCCTTATCCTGCCCTTTCTTTCCCCCAAAAGCATTACCCCAGACCAAAATTTGGGTTTTTTCTAAGTTCAATCTGAATCCAGAAACTGCACCAAATTCAATAGCCACCTGTTGCACTGCTGGATATGTGGTAGTCAAGTCTCCAGTCACTATCAGCATATCGTCCGCATATACAGCTACATTGACACTGATGGCGGGGGAGACAGCGAATGGTTTTATATCTACATTATTCTTAATTTTATAAATCAATGGCTCCACATAAAAAGCATACAACAACGGCGAGAGAGGGCATCCCTGCCGGGTGCCGCGTAAAACCTTAAACGGTTCACTTTTTTGACCATTAATTATAACTTGTGTTTTTAGGTTAGTATATAGGCTTTGTATTGTGCTGATCATACCCAGTGGGAAGCCTATCCTCTGAAGCACCTGCCATAGAAAGGGCCAGCTCACTCTGTCAAAGGCCTTTTCTGCGTCTAAAAAGGCCATGCCCAGATCAGCTCGGCGAGACTCGGCCACATCTACTAAGGAGGTCACTAAATTAGTATGTGAAGTGCAATCCCGACCCGGGATAAAACCATGTTGTTCCGAGCATACTACTTCAAGCATGTTAGGGGCGATGCGAGACGCCAGAATTTTCGCATACAGTTTTGCATCAGCATTTATTAGTGCTATAGGGCGGTATGATGAGCATAAAGTCGTATTTTTCCCTTTTTTAGGAAAAATGGACAGATTGGACTCCCCCCAGGATTGTGGAGTTTCCGCTTGCCCCAAAAATATCTCCTGTAGCATGGTCTCCAGAAAGGGAGAAATCTCCCCCCAGAGAGCTGCATAGAGTTCCGGAGGGATACCATCTGGCCCAGTGGCTTTCCCCTTCGGAAGTTGCTGAATAGCAGTGAGAATCTCGGAGGCTAATATAGGGTGGGAGAGTGCTGCTTGTGTAGCAGGGGAGAAAGAAGGAATTTGCACAGAGTCTAAAAAGTTTGCAATCTCTTGATCAGATGGAGACACTTCGGGAGTATAAAGTTCTGTGTAGAATTCAACAAATCGCTTTTTTATCTTTTTGGCTTCTGTCAGCATATTGCCCGAGGAGTCTGCTATAGCTTTAATTGTATTTTCGGCTTTCTTTTCCCTAATTTGAAGTGCCAAGGTCTTCCCATTGATGTCCCCTTCTTCAAGCATCCTGACCCTGTAATCAAAATGTTCTGTGCCAGCTTTCAGAGTATGAAAAGCAGAGAGTTCTGCCTTCGCTGATACCCACTCCTGTACTATAGGCTCAGATGGGCAATTGATCCCCTGACAGTTTTCCTGTGTACGAATCACAGCATCACATAGAGATTGATATTCAACTTTTTCTTTGTGCCGTTTGTGGCCTTGATAGTGAAGTATCCACCCTCTAAGCGCAGCTTTAAAAGTGTCCCATACGACACTATTGGCAGCAGACCCAATATTGTTGCTAAAAAATTCCGCTGTTAGAATTGAAAGATGAGTAATAAAGTCCTCATCCTTTAATAAGGACCTTTGTAGCCAAAAGAACTGAGGGTCCCTATGGATACTCTGTGTAGGGAAGTGGACTTGAAGGCTAAATGGGGAGTGATCGGACAATGCGATGCCCTGATATGTCATATCATCCAATGTTATGTTGTTTTGGGAGACCAATGCATGGTCAATTCTGACAAATCTTCTATGAGGGGCCGAGTAATAGGAATAGCTACGCTTATTGGGGTACTTCACTCTCCAGGCGTCCACAAGTTGAAAGTTATTCATCAGATGACTGATGGCAGCAAATGTTCGGGGTTTGGTTTGAAATGGGTTCTCAGAGGATCTGTCTAGTCTGGGTTCTAATGTGCAGTTAAAATCCCCAACAATGATTATTGGCCCCTGCCAGGCAGCTAATTCAAGTTCAATGGATTTCCAAACCTTAGAGTCATCAAACGTGGGTGCATAAACATTGACCAACATAAAATGCATCGTTTCAAAGGATATTTTGGCCATTGCCCATCTTCCTCGAGTATCTGTCTTAGACCAATTTACCATCATTTTTTTATTTTGTATAATTATTGCAACTCCCGCTGCAGCCCCACATAGGCTACTAGATAATATTACCCTGTGCCCCATACATCTGAGGAAAGAGCCCTCTGCTGCTTTGAGATGTGTCTCCTGTACGCAGAAAATGTCCGCTTTATTTATTCTGAGATAATTTAAGATTTTTGCCCGCTTTCTACTGGCATTAAGACCATTAACATTCCACGAAATTATGGACAGCATCTATCCTTTTAATCTGAGGCTTTGTTCTCCTCCTACAAAAACACACTACATTATCAATTGCATCAAAGCATGTCTCAGTTTCTACTATGCTTGGTGTGTTCCCCCCTTGTGAATTTCCCCTGAGGCCCGCAACCTTCATTCTCTTCCCCTTGAAGGTTCCCCTTGGCCCCACCCCCAAAATTCTACCTCTAGGGTAGGGCAAGTATCTCTACTTCCACCGCCAACCACCAACCAGGTATGTTCTAATAAGACATGAGAAAGAAAGGAATAAACAGAGAGAGAAAAGAGATTAAAAGAAAGGAGGGAAGGAAGAGAAGTAAACAGATAAGAGCAAAGAGAGGAGGGAAAACGGAAGAAAAAGAAGAAAAGAAAAAAAAAGATGCAGGTAATAATGCTAATAATACCATAAAGCAACCAAAGGAAAAAAAAAAGAGAGAAGATTGACCAAAGAGTGTGAAAACTAAAAAACAGCACAGGTAACACCACCAGAAGCTTGTTGATAGCGGCAGATGTAGACTGCCAGGTTAAAATGTAATTTGCACACAACATTCAGCCAGAGGCCAACATCGCAACCATGGTTTTGGTGGAGAGTTGATCGGCATTGCACCCACGGGTAGGGAGAGCAGTGTTTAGTGTATCATTCAGTCCTTGAATTTGGCTGTGAAGGACTCCAAGCATTTGATGGCTCAAATCTCATTCCATAGCTTGGAGAACAGAACCAAAGGAGCTCTGCCACCTAGCTTTTCTTTGCAGTACTGTGAGATGGCAAATACATTTCCTGTGGCAGAACCTAGGGCTCTTGTGGGTGTGTTTTGAGTGGGCTTTGTTATCTTCTTCTGAAGATATTCCGGACCCTTCTTGTTGGCGATGGGCCAGGAAATAGCTGCCTGCTTGACTCAGGTTTGGTCCCTGATTGGTGGCCATTTTAGTTTATCCAAGGGCCCTGTAACATGGTCTGTCTCGTGGAAACCCTTTACAGTTCTGAACATTTTGTTTTGAGGCTTTTGTAGCTTTTCCAGTACTTTAAGGGGGGTTCCAGTGTAAAACAGGCTGCAGTATGAAATCTGGGAGCCTACAACTGCATTTCAGAGAATGTCTCTGTTAGAGAC
>JAWWEH010059894.1:0-10014 GCA_035583035.1 Eurycea cirrigera | reverse complement strand
CCATGTTTTCCTATTGAGGATGAGGTGAGGGGGTCACACACAAAGGACTCCCCAACCTCCAGATGGGGGCGCCGCAGTGTCAAGTGCACTTATTCCTAATGCTCCCCCAGTACCAGGGCATATGGCATGCAGCACAGCCCTTTCAGCAGGAAGGGCTGGAGGCACACCCCTAGTTCCTAGTTCCTAGTTCCGCAGACTAGACGTGACCCCCCCCCGGCAGGTGAAAGTAGCAAATTACTAAAGAGTGAGGAGACTGAGGCAGGGGCCTCGGACCCTAATACTTCCTCACAGGATTCAGATGATACTGTAGATTATCACACTGCTTCCTCTTTAACCCCTTAAGTGCTACCAATGGGGCCACTGGCATTGCATTATGCCAATGGCAAATCCCAATGAGATCATTTATTGAGCATGAGACACACTCGTCATTAGCACTTAAGGGGTTAAAGAGAGGCACTAGGAAGATCACAATGCTCCTGGCCTGAAGGAAACTGCTCCCCCAACTTCACGTCTGCGTTCTGGATCTGCCCAGGACAGACAGCGACCCCGTGAGCATAGTGCCTATAGTGCCACGAGGGAGATATTGAAGAGGCTCACGCTAGTGCAAACACTTCTGAAAGCGTTGCTCATTTAAACCCATTGGGAGAAATATACCATGGAGCAGATGATTTTAAAGCTAGGGTACATAGCCCACGGGCAGTATGGGATCGCATTATATTGAAAGAAAAGGCCCCAAATCCAGAGGAGTGTCGTAGAGTGTATAGAATGCACTGAGTGCTCACCGTGCAAATTGGGCTGACGCTAAAGTGTTGTTGCAAAAATTGTTACCCCCTTCGAAATACCTCAATTTAATGAATTTGTGGACTTGGGTTTGTGCCCCCAGCCCGCCGCTCCCCAACATCCGCCCTACTTTTAAATCTAGGCTGAATCAGCACTTTAGAGAATTGATCTAATGGGATTTTATGCCATTATCTCAAATTCAGCTATTGTGTTTTACTGCATCATCCTGTGTTATCTGTTTGTCACACATGGTTTGTAGGGTTATTATCTGGTTTTTCAAGGGCAATTCGTTAGCGCTCTGTAGCCATCTATAGCTGAATAAAAAAATTGATTGAAAGGCATTTCCTGTTCCATCCGTCTCTACTCATTGTGTATGTACCGTCTTCTGCCTGCTAGGGTGGCCATTTGTCACCGCTGTCCCAGCTTAATTAATTGTAATAAATATGTGTCCTTTAACTCAGCATGGTCTCAGGCTTTTTTCTGTGTCTGCATTAGTGCCATATATGTATTTTCTTCCCCTAGGTACTTCACTGTAGCTCTCCCTCTGGTGTTACCTGTCCCTAAGTGTAAGTATATAGATACTTGCGCTGGATCCTCTGCCCACTAGGGTGCTAAAATCACTCCTGCCCGAGGTGCGGGATGAGGTGACCTCGGCAGTTATCACCAGCTTGAAGGAGGGCTTGGTGCCCCCACATGGAAGAAGGCTGTAATCACACCACTTCTCAAAAAAGAGGACCTTGACCCTCAGGCTCCAGCCAGTTACAGAAGAGATGAATAGTTCTCTAGGAGGTTTCTAGGAATATAGCACACCTATCTTGCACAGAACAATTCAAATCTCCACTAGTAACAGCACAGTCATGTGGCTTATTAAGGAGTTTGATATGTGCACCGTTATACCAGTTTCAGGACATCAGTTAGCAGGCATCATAGTATTCTTAAAAAATATTTTATTAAAAATCAGTACACATCACTAGCACCAAAATTCACTTGTATGATTTCATATAAATTCATTCCATACAAGAAAAATGGACATGAAATAATCATAGTTAGTAACCTGTACATATACAAAACATACAATCAATATTTTAAATTTTTTTTTAAAAAAGGGAACATAATGCATAATTCATTTGTGCATCATGCGACATTATCTTTATGAAAAGTAGTCTACTACTGGAGATTTGAATTGTTCTGTGCAAGATAGGTGTGCTATATTCCTAGAAACCTCCTAGAGAACTATTCATCTCTTCTGATCAAGACCCGGTTCTCGCTGGGAGTATTATAAAGTTGGGTCAACCCCTTTTCTGTTCATCCAGCCAGTTACAGGCCACTCTCCCAGTTAACCTTCCTCGCTCGGGTTGCCGAGCACATCGTGTTCCATCAGTTCCAGGCCCACTGTGAGGGGGAGGGTATTTTGCACGACCTACAATCGGGGTTTTCGCCCGGGAAAGGGGACCGAGACAGCAATACTTGATGTTCGGGAGAGAATGCTAACCCTGTTGGATGAAGGAAGACTGGGTACCCTGATTTTACTCGACCTGTCAGCGGCATTTGACACCATTGATCACGCCCTTCTCTTACGGCGCCTCGAGGACCTGGCAGGGGTGGATGACATCGCATTGGCCTGGTTCAGATCTTTCCTATCCGGCCAGGTCCAACAGGTACGGCTTGGGTCGCAGACTACAGGGGAGCGAGCTAACCCATGGGGGGTTCCCCAGGGCTCAGCACTCTCACAGCTTCTTCTCAATATCTATATGCGCCCATTAGCCTCGCTGATGGAGAGGACGGGCATTGAGTTCCAGATGTACGCAGATGACATTGAGTTCCAGATGTACGCTGATGACAAACTAAGGCCTGGATGGGACGGAGCTGGCTTCGCCTCAGTGAGGCGAAGGCCGAGATCCTCCTCTTCGGCCCAGTAGTTCCAACAACAGCCTTGCAGGCCTGTTGGCCTGCATCATTCGGCCCTTGCCCCACTCTGGTGGAGAAGGCCAAGAGCCTGGGCGTCCCCTTCCATCGGTCGGGTACAGCCGGGGCTCAGGTCTCCCAGGCAGTGAAATCAGCCCACCATCAGTTGAATCGCATCTCTCCCGTCCTGCGGCTGTGGGACCCCCTCCCCCAGAGGGCCTCCCTCTGCCTAGCGCTTGTGATGAGCCGTGTGGGCTATTGTCTCACGGCCTTCACTGGCCTGGCAAGGGGCCATCTGAGACGGTTGCAGGCCGTGCAGAACAGGCTGGTGAGGTTTGTGTTGGGCCTGGGACGCCGGGATCACGTCTCGGGGGCGAGGAGGGCACTGGGCTGGCTGACGATTGAGGATCAGGTGAGGGTCAGAGGCCTTTGTACCATGTGGAGGGCTCTCCATGGGCGGGGGCCGGGTTACTTGCAGGCCCGGTTTAAGTGGGAGAGGCACGTGAGAGCACCTCGGCCACACAGGAGAAGAAGAGTGGCAGTCCCCAGGCACAAAAAGGAGAAGAGCTTGGGGTCGGCCCTCTCTAGAGTCGGCCGTCGCTGGTGGAACTCCCTTCCGGTGGGGTTGCGACTGGCTACCTCGCTGGGAGTTTTCAAGCGAGGGGTCAAGGCGCATCTACGGCAGAGTGAAGCAGGCCAGTTGGTCTCTAGT
This sequence comes from Eurycea cirrigera, assembly GCA_035583035.1. Classification (NCBI taxonomy): domain Eukaryota; kingdom Metazoa; phylum Chordata; class Amphibia; order Caudata; family Plethodontidae; genus Eurycea; species Eurycea cirrigera. The sequence continues at coordinate 6,617 of JAWWEH010059894.1, read as the reverse complement.
TAGGGTGCAGCTGTAGTGATGGACCCCTGCATGTCTTTGATAGATGTGCACGTTTATTAAATCCATTAATCCATCCATTAATAATAATACCATTCTTTAGGGTACCTTTTTACACTCTACTAAAGGGTTGGAGTCCGCCAGCACAACACCTGGTTTTAAGTAATGCAACCTGAATTCCGTGGCACTCCCCTGCCATCACCCTCTCTTGCCCCCTTTCCAAAAGTCCACAGTTATCACAGTAATTTGATCTTGTGGGTTTAGTGGGAAGCCTGAGCCCACTTAAGGGGCCTCATGCATGGCGACACCCAGGGAACCAGTTAGATGCAAGAGCCCATCAGCCCAATCAACCACTGAAAACTAGGAGACAGATATTGTGGTTTACTACACTGTTACTATATTCCTTGCTGTTCTGGTCATACACACGCCGCCCCGCCTCTGACAAGGGTCCGGATATTTTACTTTACTTTAATAATTGTGTTAACGTGCCACATGCCCAGGGGCCTCAGGTATTGTAGTTATCACTCTGCTTCTTATATTGCTTGATATACTGGTCCTGCACAGGCTTCTAAATGTCTGCTTGCTATGTCTCCACACTGTTTAGAAAGCTATGTGAGACTCTTGGACAGGGAGTATGTGGGACAACACCGTAAGAATATCATGAACCTCACAACTAACCAATTCACATAGTAACGTGACCTTTCAGAAAATTATTCACAAAAATTATATCTGGTCAGGATTGTGAATATAATCCAAAATCATGTATACATGGAAGGTCTCAGAGAGAACACCAACACAAAACACGGCACATATATGGGCACATTGGAACAAGGTCCCATAACAGTGCACATATAAAAAAACACAAATATAGAATGGTTTATACAGGAAGTGATACATGTCCTGATGATTCCATCACATATAAATAGGATACTGAAAAAAGACACCACATAGAAATAATACAACACATAAATATGTCCACAACAAATGTGACATAAGTAACATATGTATAAATTACCCTCCACTGAATATTAGGCATGAATGGAACAAGAAGCCCGGCTTGAACAAGTATTGTAAAATCCATGAAAATATATAAAAATCCCTCTGCTGGGAAAAGGGGGTGACGTCTATCGAAAATCGAGTTTATGTCTACCCCGCCTAGACTCGTGGCGCAACAATACCGCATACTGTGGTGAGAACGCACCATACAAGAACCCAGCTAACATAACATAACCTAACTCCTGGGACTTAGAAACCACCCACAAAGAGCTGCAGCATCTCTCTCGAAACAGAAACACAATTTTTAAAGAGGTGTCAAAAATCACACCCATGTAACGGATCCGACGCATCAGTACCAAGTGAGATTTCTCCAGGCTCAGGGAAAAGGCTGGAGAAAAGAGCAGACTGCAGATGCAAGACACATGCTGTCCCAGCCAATCCTCTGACAAGGACTTGATAAGCCGGTCGCCGACGTAGGAGCACAAGGATGCTCTCCTTGCAGATGTGATTTGCCAGCACTTTTGTGAAATACGAGGGGCTGAGGCGAGGCTGAAGGATCTTGCACCAAACTGGTAGTGTTCCCCCCCCCCACCATGAATGTAAAAAACATCTGGTGGGTCTTGGGGATGGGGATATGGAAGTACGGATCCTTCAGATTCAATGACACCATCCAAATCGCCCGTGGACAGTGCCAAAGGGACCTGGGCGATGGTACACATCTTGAACTTGCCCTTCCGCATGAGCTTGTTCAGTCTCTGCAGGTCTAAAATTGGACAGAGGTTGCTGTTCTTCTTGGGAACTAGGCAACAGGAGTACCACCCAGGCAACAGGAGTACCACCCGTGTCCACCCTGGTGACAGGCACACATTGAACATCTCCCTTCTGAAGCATGCGTAGCACTGCCTGCTTCAGGGCAGATATGTGGTCGCTCTGAGTCTTCGTGGGGATAAGTGAAAAGGTGAGGCTCAGTAGGCAATACTATGACCAGAACCAATCTGTCTGAGGTAATCTCCTACCATCTCTGCACAAACCCAGACAGCCTACCCCCACAGGGGTAGGACGCAAGACAGGTAGAAGTTCAGGAAGACTGCTAAGGGGCAGAGGAAACCGCCTTTGAGCCAGCCATTCCAGGACCCCGCACTGCCCTGCACAGAATGGAGCAGCCCCCTGCAAGCCGCTGCCATACAAGCAGCAACCGGATCGCCATACCTGGCCTCTCACGACCATCAGCAGCCATCAACATCAAGGAAGGGCTACCGGCCAACACGTCCATCAAAAGCGAAGACGGACTAACGCCAATGCCACCAGACCTGCCTAAGATGGCGACCGTGGAAACGCTGTTGCCTGCCTCCTGCTTGCTCGCGGACACAACTAACCCTCCACACCGCAGTAAGGATGCCTCACTGGCACTACAGCAGCAATATTGCGGTAAGCCAATGCCAGAACTAACTTTGCCCGTGTGCTCGATGGCCCCTCCTCAGCCACAAGCCTGCTCCAAAATGGCCGCCATTGTCTCAGCTCAGCCTCCCCTCCCATTGGGCCAGGGCTACACCAATGCTCTCCCCTCCCTCTGCCCTCCGACTGCCTTTAGTTTGTCCCACCGACCTAGTCGGCAGACGCAGTCGGCGCGCGCAGAGGAAGGGCAAAGAGCAAGGGTTCTGCCCGTCTGCGCCCATCCGCGTCTCGACCGTGGCAGGCCGTGCGCCACCATGCCTTCGGCCCCTCTCCCAAACCTCGCCACTAAGCCCTATGCTATGCCCACATTCCAACCTAGCAGGTCCTACCGTCTAGCACGCCTCCGCTCACGCCTTCTCCCATCATCCCCTCCACCCACCTACCCCTGCCCAACCGCTGCTCGCGACACACGTCTATGCACGCGCGTCCTGACCCTCACCCCTCAAGATAGCGCCTCACTCGGTCTATCCTACGCAATCCCTACAAACGACCCACAGCCACAAGACCAAACTCCCCCGCCCGACCCGCCCCCTTCACCGACAACCGTCAATCAGCACCACATCCGCTGGGCCTTGCTAAACACCTGGTCGATAGCCCCTCATGCCACAGACATCAACGACCTAATTACCTCTACCAACTTAGACATCTTAGCCGTAACAGAGACCTGGCTCCACTCCGCCTCAGGTCCCACCCTCTCAATAGCCATCCCAACCGACTACTCAATACTCCGCGCCGATCGCATCTCCGGTAAAGGAGGTGGAGTCGCGCTGATCTATAAATCCACACTAGAACTACGCGTCACAGACACCTCTCCCCTCCCGGGATCGGAGATCCTTGTTGCTAAATTAACCACGTCTCCTACTACCACCTACAATATTATACTGGTCTACAGACCACCAGGTGACGAAGCCACCGACCCCCAGCTCATCCACCAATATCTCTCAGCCATAACCACGCCTAGCTCTAAATCCATCCTACTGGGCGACATAAACTTGGACCTCAACGACCCGTCGGATAAAGCTGCCGTCATCTTTGCCCAGTCCCTCGCCACCCTAGGTTTTCTACAACATGTCACCCCCCCTACGCACCGCCACGGACGCACCCTCGATTGGGTCTGCAAGACCAACTGCCATCTCACTGATGTCACCATCGCACCATGCATTTGGTCCGATCACTCCACAATCGCCTTCACTCTCCTGCCCCCTGACCGCACACCCACGCCCAAACCTACCATAGCCCCTATTCTTGACCGCAACAAGCGCGCCCTCACCAAAGAGGCGCTATCTCCCCTATTCGCCAAACTTATAACTGCCCTTGAGCCCACCGACAACCCGGACACCCTTGCATCCAGTTACACCAATATTCTCTCGCTAGCCGCCAACCAAATAGCCCCCCTAAAACTCTTCACCCCCAAAACCAGCAAAAGAAACAAACCGTGGTTCACCGCTGAACTCAAGACTCTCCTAGCAGCCAAAAGAGCTGACGAAATGACCTGGTTAAAAAAAAACACAATGGGAAACAAGACAGCATTCATTACCATCAACCGCCAATATAAAGCCACCATCATATCCACCAAGGCCAACTTCTACAATGCCCGCATCACTCAAGCGGGGTCCAACACCAGAGAGCTCTTCAAAATTCTCAGAGAACTCGAAAACCCTTGCCCCCCGAAAGACACCACTACCCGATCGGACGATTGGTGCACAGCCATCCAAGACGCCCTGGTTGGCAAAGTTGACAAGCTCAAGGACAAAATCATTAACAAACGCTCTACCCTCCTGTCAAAACCACCTCAAGCACGCCCCTCAAGCACGGAACCACCACCCCCCGCCATTCCACTTCACCAGCGTCACAGAACTTGAGGTTGAAAAAATCATCTCCTCCCTCAAGCCCTCCAACTGCAAAGGGGACATACTCCCTGCCCCCCTCATCAAAGACTGCCTACCAGCCCTTCTTCCACTAATCACCAATTTCATTAATGCCTCCTTCGCATCCGGCTCCGTCCCGGCCTCCATTAAAGAGGCCTGGGTCGCCCCAATACTAAAAAAAAACTCCCTCGACCCCGCCATCCCCACCAACTACCGCCCTATAACTACGGTACCCTTCCTCCTAAAGATACTGGATAGGGTTGCATATATCCAAATACAAAAATACTTGGAAACATATCAAATACTAGGAATCCGCCAATCTGGATTCCGCCCCGGCCATGGCACTGAAACCGCCCTTCTGGACCTGAAGATCCAATTGGATGCCATCAAAGACACTGGGAACATTGCCCTCCTCCTCCTCCTGGATCTGTCGGCAGCGTTCGACCTAGTAGACCACCCCACCCTCTGCCACCACCTCACTGCTTCCGCAAACTTCTCCCCTGACGCTACCAAATGGGTAGCATCATTCCTAGCCGGACGCTCCTCCAGAGTGTTCTTAGGCTCTTCGACAGCCCCCCCAACACCAGTGACCTGCAGCATCCCTCAGGGCTCCTGCGTCTCACCCACCTTGTATAACATATACACAAAACCCCTGTTTGACGTCCTGGACGCTGTCGCCATCCCGTATACCAACTACGCGGATGACACGCAAATCCTCCTCCCCCTCACTGGTGACCACCACAAAGACACCGCAGCCATAAACACCATCTATGACATCATACAGGCCTGGATGGCAGAGCACCTGCTCTGCCTCAATGATGATAAAACAGAGCTCCTCTTGGTCGGTACCCCCCATCACCTCAAGAACCTCAGTCCGGCCTACCAATCCTTCACCATCGACGGCAACGTTATCCCTATTTCAAAATCAGTTAAAACACTTGGGGTGTATCTGGAATCTGATATCAGCATGGTCAGACAGGCCAGCTCTATCGCCTCATCCTCAGCATATAGCACTAAGCCAATTAATCTCTGTCGTCCATTCCTCACTAAGCAAAACTGCCTAGCCCTAGCACGCGCCCTAGTACTCAGTAAAATAGATTATTGTAACGTACTATTCCTAGGCTGCCCAGCTAAAGTCACCAACCAGCTCCAAGTCATCCAAAATAATGCGCTTCGTGCTGCAGTCGGCCTGAGTAAAAGAGATCACATTTCCCAGGTTCGGAGAGATGCTCACTGGCTACCCATCCGTGCCCGCATCGACTTCAAAGCCCTATCCATGGCTCACCATTGCCTCACAGGCTCCGCCCCAAAATACCTCTCCAACTGTCTGACCCGCAAGCCTACGACCAGACTCCTTCGATCATCCAACCGCAATCTCCTGAACATTCCAAGATACAGACTAAAAACCGCTGGGGGCACCAGCTTCCCATCCATTGCTCCAGCCCTTTGGAACACCCTCCCAGACTCACTACGCTCGGAAACGTCCTACTGGAGATTCAGAAAGCTGCTGAAAACCACCCTCTTCAACCAGTACCACTAAATGACTCTTGACATTCATGACTATGTATATCTGTGCTTTTTTATCTGCCTTGTACGCAACAGCGCCTAGATGCCCCCGGGTTTGGGGCGCTTTACAAATGTAATAAATAAATAAATAAATAAAACCTTTGCCACAGCCCCTGGAAGGTAGTGGAAGCTGCTTCTGTGTCTGCTGAATTTTAGTAGGGGGACTTGAGACTTCTGGGGCCAAGAATGTTTCCTCTGGAAAGGAAACTTCTTATCAGCAGGTCCGGGACGACACATGCGAGCCGCACTGAACTGTTCCAAAGCCTCATCTGCCTTATGATGCTCGCTGTCGAAATGTCATGTCCAAAAGTTTGGAAGTTCAGGAAGATGCTCCACAAGATTCTGGAAATCCTTTTATAGACAACTGCTTGCTACAGCCAAGGTGCAGCTCACATTCAAGGATCGCAACCCCCGAACTCCATGAACCGTAAGATTTATTTGCATAGGCCTCAAGGCGCTTGGAGTCGCTGTCTAGTGGCAGAACAGGGAATGTGGTCATACCAGACTGAACAGTGGCAACCTGGACCACTAGGCTGTCTGGCAAAGGATGGACATGTTCAAACGCTGGGTCCCCAGCAGGGGACCTGCATTTCTGGAGGGCAGCAACTTTGGAAATACTGCTGGGGTGCTTGCAGAATCCAAGGATGGGCTCAGATAGAGCCAAGCTAAAAAGGCAGGGTTGCCACCACTTTAACCTAATGCTCATCCAACATATGTCCGGACATGTGTCATCCT
>JAWWEH010058787.1:0-10054 GCA_035583035.1 Eurycea cirrigera | reverse complement strand
TCAAAAGTTATAAGCATGTCAAAAATGGGATTTCCTATGGATGAGCAACTTAACTTAACTCTCTACCGGCGACCGCCGGTAGAGAATATATATATGTTCTCAAATCTTACTATCTTACAGTATGTATCTGTTATAGTATTTTAACCTAGTATCCTTGTCATGTTCTTAATCATGTCACACCTACAGGTATGTATTCTCTAGTTGGTGATCCGATCTATGTGTTTTCATTCGTATCCTCCTGTGCTTGTGTATGATCTGTATGTGTATAATACTTGCCATCCTGTGCCATGGCGTCTACAGTACGTGCGGGTCAGTTCTCCCTGCATGTATTTATGGAGTGGCTATCTCTTACTCACCCAGACAACTGCTTGACTATTTTGGGAATGGGATAATGGGGGCTGACACAGCACGAATGCTGCATGAAAAACCCTGATGCATCTTCTCCTCATCCACCTTGCCCCTGTGCCATGAGGCGGCAAGATCATTACCTTGTTATAAGTGTATCACCTCTACTCCCTACACTGCTTTCTGGACAACGGAAATTCTGTGTAGCTTCCCTTCCTTTTCTTTCTTCATTCTCAGCCTCAACGACCTTCTTTTCTGCTGTATTTCCAACTAGGTTGCCCGGAGTTCTGTGAAGTGTGACCTACCTGTGGCAGCCGTCTTGTATAATGAATCCCTTTTGAAAGACAAACTCTTTTGTCTTGAAGTAGCACAGCATGTAATAGATTAGTTTAGTGACCATGAGACTTCTGATTTATCTTTTAATTATTTGGAATGTCTTCAAGGTTTTCTATGCAGAGTCATTTCATAAGCCTCCAAACTTTGGAAGGAATTGATTAGACAACTGATGGAGGACAGTAAGCAGACCAAGACTAAATGTAAGGAATATGGCAATTGATTTGACCCTCATGGTTGGAAGTCCTTTAAAGCTAAATTAAATTAATTTTTTGATGATAAGGTGGAACATGTGGTTTTACAAAATAGACATACACTACCCCAAGCTATTTGGTTAGATTACATATAATCTGAACAGGTAGCCCGCGATCTCACAGTGTTGGCTTGGTTGTATTACTATTGTGAAAATGAATGTCCTGCCCAGCCTACTATGTATGTATCAGGACCTACTGGTGCTAGTGCCGTAATCTATTTTGCAGGGAATCCAGGAAAAAACATAATGGAATTAATGTGGAATAGTAAAAGACCATGCATCAACCTAAAATTAATTTACCTCCCGAAGAATAGACAAGAATTGACTTGTCCAGATATCTTGAGATATTATGTGGTAGCCCAATTAAGAGTCTTTTGGGACTGAAGAAAACTTTAATCAGGCAAGCTGAGGGTGCAGATAGAAGCTGACCTATGTGGCAACCAATTAGGGGAACAGGCCTGGCTAAAGCGGACTGATAGGAACCCTAACCATTTGGTAGATATGGGTACAGCCAAGTTCTTTAGGACATCAAATTGGACAATGCAAAGGTTTGGATTGACTTCTTAACTGCCCTCTTTCTTACCTTTATTTAAAAATCCAGTTTTCTCCTGGTGTTTCAGACTTAAGATTTAAGACATGGCTGCAAAGAGTATGTGTAAGTGGGTCAGGACATTATCCAGCAGCATCAGGTCCGCTCCTTACATGAATGCAAGACTCTTATCAAGGTGACAGAGCATAATCAGTTATAATACATGCAGTTAAGAAATTGGTGCCTGCAGACAGAGGTTTGGTCTGGAGCTACCAGACCCCTTACCCCTTTTGAAATGTTTATCTCCAAAACGTCTTCCTTCAGGGGCCTCTTCTCACAACTCTAGAAGCTGTTATCGGTATAAAGTGAGGGGGGGAGCGCACAAATGTACCAAACTAAGCGGGATAGGGATCTGGCTATGATACTTTCAGAACAGGACTGGGAAAGCATATGGAGAAGGGGAGATGCAACTTCCATATGTAGACAAGCTACCAACGGAACAAATAAGATCATACACAGATTAGCATCTGACAACTGACGGAGGAGACTAAACAGACCAAGAATAAATGTAAGGTATATGGCAATTGAATTACACACCATGGGAGTTTTGGTTGATGGTAGGTGCTGGAGGGGGTATGGGCTGCAGGGAACCTTTATTCACGTCTGCTGTTCCTGTACAAAAATGTGGTCCTTTTGGAAACTGGTGCAGGAGGCCCTGGAAAAGATACTGGGAGCTAAGTTCACCTGGGATCTGGGGGTGTTTCTGCTAGGACAGCCTGTCCTGAGGGTATATCCTCTTCACTCGCCCAGAGGATCCCTGATAATACACCTATTGTCAGCGGCAAGAGTTATAATTGCCACTCATTGGAAATCCTTGTTTACTGTCATACACATGATGTGCCTGCAACGTGTGTGGTTTTACCTTTCGACGGATAGGCTTACATGGAGCCTACAGGACACTTGGAGACTTTTCAGGATACATAGGGGCATTCCTAGACTATTTGGTGCGAGAAAGGAGGATTAATTTTTGCCCAAAAATGCTCAAGTACCTGTTCGTGGAACAGAAGGGTGGGACATGGATTAAATGCTGTATATATTTTACATCATTTAATATGGTGAGCGTTTGATTTGCTGTCTTCTGCTTGATGAATTGAGTGGCGGGTGGGCGAATGCCATTATTTAGTTGTTTCTCTTTTTATGATTTGGTTAATTGTGTTTGGTTGTGAACTTGTTGATATGTTGAAAGTTTGTGCTCAACTGATATCCGCCATATGATGGCAGTACTATACCGTGTATAAACATGAGCTGGTGTAAGGTGGGACATGTAGTGGCTGATTAAATGGTTCTTATCTTTATGTGCTGCTGTGTTTATTTGTTATAGACATGAACAACTGAAATTAGAGTTTGTTATGATTGATTTTAGTGGTCACTAAATCAATTATTTTTTGTGAAAGTATGTTTACAGTACACAGTTTTTAATGTTATTTTATTTCATTTGTATTACTGACTTCAGCCCTATTAAATAGGCTTTCTTTCTGCTTAGTATTTCCAAGTATGCAGATGTGTTTTAATAACAAAGAAACAGGAGTTTTCATTATCTATGGAGCAATAATTTGAGTATTTTGTTGAATGTTTAAATATAATGCCTGATTGTAAATGTTGTGATCTGCTACAAAACCTGCTTATACTGTGTGAAAGGCTAAGGGTGTGCTTTCTCTCCAAACCGTGTGGCACCACAACTATACAATGACATCTTAAAGTGGCTCATATTTCCATTTACTTTGGTTCCTTAAAATAAAGACATTGCATAGTGCAGATTTTTTTAACTATGCCTATGTTTAAAATCAGTTATACATAGAAACAGGGTATTTTTAAAAAGGGGCATTGTGGGGATACATTAAAGTATAGTCTTATGGATATGTAGCATATTTGTACATAGAAATCAGCCTAGAAACAACTCCTGTCTGTCTACTTCTCTGAAGATATAGAATGAGTGTTACCTAAACAAAATTTCAATAAACAAAAAATGAATTAAGTGTCTGAACTATCCATAAATCCACATCACTCAAACACAGGTTTTAAAAATGAATGCACAACTTAACTTATTTTGTGACCAGTATTCACTTCGTGCAGTATCTTTTAAATCCCTGAAAACATTTTCTGTTTCATCTACATTTGTCGAATTATCTCCAAGCCTCCAAGCAGAATGCGTGCAGTTCAGATAATAACATGGACACTTCGCCACCATTTTAAAATTTTAACACATAAGAAGTTGAACCCATGCAGCATTTTACTCAGCAAACATTATTGCCCAAAGACCTTCTACCTCTAGCTCAGGCTTTACATTACCCACTCTTCTGGCTGGTATATTTTTGGGACACATTCATATTCCCAGTTTGTGTAAATCATACAGCATCTCAGGCAGCAGATCATACAATGATTCAAATGTAATGTAGGTCTTCTTCTAAAGATTCTAATCATTTTCATTATTCCCTTTCTAGGCGCTCCGGCTGGCGCAGGTATAGTGCTTTTTTCTGAATACATACAGTGAGAGTGTTACATACGTTAGTATATTAATTCCGCTTGTGAGCTCCTAACTCCTCACAAGATGTGCCTACTGGAGCCTAAAAGAGAGAGTACCCCAACATATTTCAATCTTTTTTTAAATGTTCTTATCTTCCTAAATGCAATTCCTTTTATTTCAATTTTCCAAGCCATGTCATATGACTGCCTTCCAGTGCGTGAAACCTCTCCATGGACGCAGCCATTTTGTGGTGTGACTATGTTTGCCTAATCCCTATGGCTTTGTACAATGTCAACCTTTGTCCAGTCGCCATCTCTCCCATGGGAAGAGAAGTTACTTTTTACCAAATGCCTTGAGGATTTACTAAACAATCAAAATAACACCAAAAAATGGCTGAGCCTAGGGAGAGATTTCAGCATAGGAAAGCAGACATAGGAGATGAAAAATATTTAAAAGGTTAAAGTGAACTGTCCATTTAAGCAAGGTGATTTGGGGTGTGGTTTAACCCCTTAACTGCTGCGTCGAAAGTATGGGGCCCATGTTATTCCAATGGAAAAAGGCCCATCCAACCCAGCAAGTGGACGTGTCTGACACGTCCTCCGCACTGAAGGAGTTAAAGACAATGTACAGTGAAGAACTGCAATACACATCTCAAAAGCCTAATAAAGATTGCCCAACAAAGGCACACACTGAATTCTCAATAACTGGCAATTGGTCAGAATGCATGGTTGGGTAAATAACAATGGGTGTGTTCTCCTTGTGCCTGGGTGAATCCTTTTTATTAGAAGTGAGACTATGGATACAAGGAGCACCCTGTTTCCAAGATTTTCTTTGCAAAGCAAAGGAGACAGAAGTGTATCAACCAGAGAGAATACAGGTGTCTGAGTGCGTACCGGCAGCTAAAAGATATACTAGAGAAAGGATAATACTTATTTGAAAATCAGTTTCAAAGTGAGATGATCAAAGATGATTTCTCTCAGCTCAGGAGAGCAATGGAAGAGAGTTGACATATGTGGCTCACTGGGAACATAGACATGTAACGCCAATGTATAGAAAAATGTAAACGATATTAAAAGTCTCAGGATAAAGACAAGATCATCTGTAAATGTAAGGCTTAATCTATCAAGTCTTGTCTTTAAAGGCATCGTTGTCTGGGCCAAAAGCATAGAGATATAGAAGAAAAGAGAAGGGATGGATCTCCTGCATAATGGCATCCCTATGCCTAAAATCTCTCTCAGGTTCACATAGTTCTAAAGTTGATATATTTTACTGACTCTCTCCGAATATTGTATGTTTCTCACTGGCCTTTTAACCCCTTCAGTGCAGAGGACATGTCAGACGCGTCCTCCGATTGATTTATAATATGTTTTTTCCATTGGATTAACATGGGCCCCATACTTTCAACGCCGCAGTTAAGGGGTTAAACTGAAAATGTCAAAATAACATTAAATGCAGAGTCTTAAAAAAGGTTCACCAAAAATTCTTGCATGTCTCGGCATAGATCAGCTGCCATTTTGGAATTGCACCCTGTCTGAAAGGGTGGTCACTTCTGTAGATTGGTTACCAGTATTCTCACTCCTGTTCAGATTGTGCACAGTAAACCAGTGCTCTTACGCCTGCTCAGGTTCACATGTCCCAGGCCTTTTTGCCAGTATTCTCACTACTGCTCTGGTCCAATTTCTTGGGATTAGATACCAATCCTCATGGTAGGTTTTCCCACTTCCATGGTGCTACAGGTATCACCAAGTTCTCAGGGCTGGCATCTGACATAATACCTCTTAGATACTGTAACAGTCTCAGGAATAATTATTTTTGTTACGAGTATTTGTTAATGACGTGCGTCTGTGCCCCTTTAATGAATTGGGATAGCAACCAAAAAAATTAAAAACGTCCCATAATGTACCACTTAGAGTAAAACGATGTGAGCAGTATGTGTAATCATTTGTAGCTTTATATAGTTCTTCATTCTTATCTCCCTCTTTCTTTTTTCTCCTTCACACGTGAATTTCCTTCTTGCTTATTTCACTTCACTTGTTGTTTTTCAGCCTCTTCTGTTGTTGTTGTAAGTAAAGGATTTAAGGAAGTGAAAGGACTTTTCAAAACATTCAACTGGAACAGGTACAGTTGACATTTTCCATTGTTAACTACTATCATGAGACCAAATGACAGTTTTTCAATGGCTGACATTACACACATCTACAAATATATGAAAACCATGGCAGAATAACCCAAGATTGGGCTCAGAAGTATTCAATGTTATTAGATTCCTATGAGGTATCCTCTGCAGCTAAATCTGGGAGAAAATCTGACTGCTTTCTATGAACCATGCCTCATATACCCTTGTGCACGTTACTACATACCTAATACATCAAAGCTGCACTTTGTACAAACTCAGAAACCCATACAGGCAAGCTGGGGTAGCGTAATTTACTTGATTTGAGTAGTTTGTAGAAGCCAGCAATCCTTCCAAAATTGCAGCTGAACACTGTAACGTCTTTCCCGTTGGCCTACACAGGTAACACACATAATGGCTCTTGTATAACTTTTGTATAACTTCTCTATGCAAGTATTTAATTAATTATTTGACTTTTTTTCAAGATGTCTCTCTGCAATCTTTTGTCTGGCTACGAGGGCACAGAGTGGTTGGTTCAGATTACCTTCTTTATTCCTTTGTGGAGCGGATATCTCCAGTTGCTGTAGTACTTGGGCAAGTTCATCCTGTAGCTCAGTGATTGCTGGGGTCTTTTCCTCAGATCTTGTAGAGCTCTGAATGTTCTTCTTTTGTTGGTGTGAAATACATCTGGAGGTGCTTGTACTGTGGAGCTTTTATTCAGTGAGAGTCTAGACAGTATTCCAGGTCACCTGTATTTATCCCACCTCAGGGAACTTCTTCCAAGACTCTGAATGTTCAGAGTATAAGAGTGTATAATGAATATATTTGAGCACCTACATGATTAATGGACCTTTAAATATTCATACTGTAGGTTTGATCACTCTCAGGTACATAGACTTTCAAACATAAACACCCATATTACAAGTTTGTTGTTAGATGAGTTCATTTGCATTAGATATGTTAATCCCAGTAATGGCAGAGGTTTGATTCTGGTGAGGTTACCCATTATGAAAATCAATAGACTGCCCTCGCTTAACCAATATATTCATGGCTTGGCTAAATATACTTGCCATTTATTGTGTTAGCCTCATTATATATTTTATATTTGAGCTATGGTGCCTTCAGCATGCCCTGAGGCCTACATATAAACTGCCTGAGTGAGATGATAAATGGAGCTTGCTCCCTAAATTGGAGGTGCACAGCCAGGAGCAACACCTTGAACACTTAGATCTGAAGCCAATGCATTGGCTTCAGATCTAAGTGACAAATCCATGTCTAGTTAATATTGTTCATCTGCAACCTAAAATGAGCCTTAAATGCATATTAAAATGGAACAATATTCTTGTATGAGTTTAAAATTTCCATAAAATATATTTACAAAAAATATATATTTTCTCCTTAAAAATCTGGCTTGAGATTGTTAGCAGACCTCCAGTCAAGCCAATCTGACTTTTGCTGCCTCAAAAGCACACATAATGGTAAAATACCCTAATCTGCACATTGGGAGACTTCCACATTTGGGTAGAAAGTCCTATCTAGCCAATGACTGGAGTCTTTATACCCAATAAAGAAGCACTGGCTTTAACCACTTAACTGCGAAATGTTAAGCATTCCCATAAGGGAAAACCCATGCAAAGGGGCATCAATCAACAATTCAGAGGATGTGTCTGACACGTCCTCCGCACTAGAGGGGTTAATATATGGTGTCTCTGAACCCACACATAATAGAGGCCACGCGTGAGCTGGAGTTTATCACCCAAAAAATTAAATGGTTGTGGGATTACCGGTTGCAATCCACTGTTCAACCATAAATTCATCCCTATCAAAATTCCTGTAACAACAGACATTAAAATACACAGTCGAACACCCAACACTATGGACCCTGGAACACATAAACCATTGAAATGGACCTTATTACGCTCCTATCATCCTCTTTTCCAAATCTACCCCTACCTGAAAATACCAGACCGATAGCCCCAGACAAAGATGAAGGAAATGGAACTTACACTGGATCTAAGCATTCATCTGTTCAACAGATGGATACCAGCAGGATGAAATGCAGTATTCCCATTCAAGAAGAAGTTCAGCCAGGAAAAAAAATAAAAGAGGTAACAAAAAGGGTTTAGAAAAAGACCACCAGAAAACATCTTAGAAGCTGGCAAAAAGACAAATCACAGTCTTCCCTACTACTTTGCTGATCGGCACATAGACCATATGAGGGTACTAAGAAAAGCTAAGAAAGCCTAGTACTCTATTAGGATAGAACAATGGCAATGTCCCAGCAACGTATTTTTCAAAGCAAAATAACGAGGTCAAACGAGGAAGTCTACTGGTAGACCAGGCGAGCTGAAAGGCATTCTGCAGCAAATTGGCAGCCTGTTTCCATTGGAAAGAATAATTACTAGACAAAAAAACAGCTCCCAATTTTGGCCCCTCATAGAAACAATATAATTTTTAGACCAAGGCCCTAGTTGTTATTAGAAAACCTAGCAACAGCCACAGAAAAAGAGTTAAAGAAGTTAGTCTGATACGCCAAAATAGCAGGATGACCCTGGCCCTCAGGACATCTTCAAACAATGCATCTTCAGTTCGGTGGTCAAAGGACCATTCTGTAAAATTACCAGCACCTCCCTTGTCCAGGGCATAATCCCGCAGAATTATACACTGTCACATGTAAAGCCATTTATTAAGAAAGCAGATCTAGATCATGAGGACAGAGACAACTTCAGGGCAATCGCCATGTGCAGATTCCCAGCAAAAGTCTCAGAGAAGATGGTGGCATCACAATTCAGCTTGCACCTAGAAAATAACAAAATCCTAGATCAGGCAAGAGCTGGGTTCAGGCTGGGTAATGGTACTGAACCAGTTCTCATTGCAGTTTGAGATGAAAAAGGCAGGAGGATACTGAAGGAGCAGCAGCCCTCATCCTGCTATATTTGTCAGCAGCGTTCGACACAGTAAAACACTGCACCCCGCTTGAAAGGCTAGAACGTCTGGGCATCAAAGAACATGCAAATAAAACGGTAGGTTCATTGCTTAAGAACAGACAAGTCAAAGTATCTACCCCTCCACACTCTTCAAAGAATTACAGTTTGAAATGTGATGTCCTGCAAGGCTCCCCACTCTCACCGATCTTATTCAACACCTACCTTGAACCTTTAGTGGCATCATTCAAGGACATGGTGTGACCGTTTATAACTATGCAGACGATACTCAAATAATCTTAAACCTCCACAAAGATGAAAATGTACCCTGCTCCCAACGGATCGGCAGCCTGTTAGAGATAGCAACCGGGATGACAGACAACCACTAATTGCTCAACCAAAGGAAAACTGAGGTCATAGTATGTGGAACAGAGGTACTGCCAGCAGACCTCCCTTGGCCCATGGAGCTAGGTGAAACCCCCACCTGTGTAAAGTTAGCAAATTGTTCAATCCAATAGAAAACTCGAAGACTAGCCCAAAAATGCTTCGTCATAATGAGAATCATGCAAAGAAATATACCATATATGTCCTTCCCACAACAGTTAACAGCAATGGTTGTCTTGATTTTGTCATGGCTAGTCTAAACTAATGGGTTATTCGCCTGTGCACTATTAGAATGCATAAACATACTGCAAAGACTCCATATGTCAACAGCGAGACTCCTAATAAATCTGGCACTCTATGAACGCATTACCCCAGCACTAATGTCTCTCCACTGTCTGCCACTTAATAGGAAAATCACATTCAGCAGTACATAACACGGGCCACATTCTAGGCAGACAAACTAGAAAAGAAGTCAGGAGTCAGGTAGATGCTGCATTGCTCAGAAACCAGATTGGTAATTCCCAGAACTAGAACCAAGGGACTAGAAGACACCGGTTCTCAACGCAGGCCCACAAGCTCTTGAATCTATTACCAAAAGAGATCAGAAACATTGAAAAATATAGTTTCTTCAAAATATCTGTAAAATCTT
>JAWWEH010057680.1:0-10057 GCA_035583035.1 Eurycea cirrigera | reverse complement strand
ATAGATTGGGCGTCTCGCCATGAGGTTCCTTTACAGGAACGTTCCACTCCCACTTTTGTGGAAACTATTGATGGTTCACCTATATCATCGGGTCCGGTGTCTGTGCAAACTCGTCCTGTTTGTTTGAGTATGGGCTGTCATAAGGAGTTGTTGACTTGGGATCTCATTAAGTCCCC
Organism: Eurycea cirrigera; assembly: GCA_035583035.1. Taxonomy (NCBI): domain Eukaryota; kingdom Metazoa; phylum Chordata; class Amphibia; order Caudata; family Plethodontidae; genus Eurycea; species Eurycea cirrigera. The sequence goes on along the minus strand of JAWWEH010057680.1, from coordinate 9,881 downwards.
ACGTTTCCCTTTCATTTTGGGACTTCCGTGGTTGAGGAGGCACAATCCTTATGTAAATTGGAAGACTGGCACCCTTTCATTCGTTTCAGAGATTTGTTTTCAGGAATGCATTCCGGACACCAATTGGAATCATTCTCCGGTGTCTACATCATCATCTTCCCCCCCTTCCTCACAGGTTTCGATTTCTGCTGGCATTCCTAGTGAGTATCAGGAGTTTGCTGCTGTCTTTGAACATGATTGCGCCCGGCCTCTCCCTCCCCATCGGGTCACTGATTGTCACATTGATGTGGTTGAGGACGCCATTGTTCCGTACGGTCGCATGTACCGTCTCACTATGGATGAGCGGTTGGCGCTTCGTGAGTACCTAGATGAACATTTGGCAAATGGTCTCATACGGCCTTCCCGTTCCCCGGCGGGTGCCCCCCTCTTTTTTGTGCAAAAGAAAACAGGTGACCTTCGCCCGTGCATTGATTATCGGGGATTGAATGCGGTGACTGTTAAAGACCGGTACCCTTTACCGTTAATTTCTGACATACTGGAATCTGTCAGAGGGGCCGTGGTCTTTTCTAAATTGGATTTGCGGGGTGCGTATCACCTTCTACGTATCCGTTCGGGTGACGAATGGAAAACCGCATTTCGGACGCCTTTCGGCTTGTATGAATATGCAGTCATGCCCTTTGGGCTAGTCAATGCCCCGGCTGTTTTTCAACGATTTATCGATTCTATTTTTTCTGACATCTTGCAATTGTTTGTGATCATCTATTTGGATGACATTCTCATTTTTTCTGATAATCCTGTTGATCATGTGCGTCATACCAAGCTGGTATTGGAACGTCTTCAGGCGAATTCCTTGTTGTGTAAACCTGAAAAGTGTTTATTCAGTTGTGATTCGGTGGAATACTTGGGGCACATTCTATCTTCGGAGGGTATCAGGATGGATCCTCGTAAGGTTAAGGCCATTACTGAATGGCCAGCACCGACTTCTGTTAAGACCATTCAGCAGTTTCTGGGCTTAGCTAATTATTACCGTCGTTTTATTCCTACGTTTTCCGACATAGTTAAGCCCATTACTCGTCATTTGTGTAAACAAGCTGTTTCTGTTTGGTCCCCTGCGGCTCAGGCAGCCTTTTGTCATTTAAAGGAGTTGTTTGTCTCTGCTCCTATTCTTCGCGTGCCGGACGAAAACAACTCTTTCATTGTTGAAACTGACGCCTCTGAGTTTGCTTTGGGGGCGGTTCTTCTTCAGTCCTTTCCCACTAGTGCTGATGATTTCGCCGAGTTTCCCCTGGCCTATTATTCCAGACAGTTGTTGCCGGCTGAGCAAAACTACTCCACTATCGAGAAGGAGTTGTTAGCTATGAAAGCCGCATGTGAGGAGTGGCGACATTATTTAATGGGTGCACGTCATCCATTTTTGATACGTACGGACCATCGTAACCTCCGTGTCCTCAAGTCTATGGATTGTCGCAATCCGCGGCAGGCAAGGTGGGCATTTTTTTTTGCCCAATTTGATTTTGAACTCACATATATTCCCGGTTCGCAAAACGTTTTGGCCGATGCCCTGTCTAGGTCTCCGTCCTTTGTTCACCTTGATGATGTTTGTCCTGATCCCATTATTTCGCCTACTCGGTTTTTGGGTTTGATCACCTACTCCTTGCAGGATGTCAAAGATGCCACCTCTGGGCAGCCCGCCTTGGATGCCCTCCTGCGTAAGGATGGGTATGTTTATCGCCAGGGGTTGTTGTTCTACCTTTCTAGGTTGGTGTTGTTTAAACCTGAACATCGTCGGTTCGCACTCGCGATGTTTCATGACCTTCCTTCTGCGGGTCATCGGGCTGTCAGGGCCACTTACAGCGCTCTTTGCCGTATGGTTTGGTGGCCTTCTATGCTTTCTGATGTTTCTTCTTATGTAAGATCTTGTACAATTTGTGCCCAGACTCGGACTAGGACGGGTAGACCGTATGGGTTATTGCAGCCGCTACCCACGCCGCCTGGTCCCTGGCATACGATATCAATGGACTTCGTGGTGGATCTGCCCAACTCGGAGGGTAACACATGTATTCTCACTGTGGTCGATTTATTCAGTAAAATGGTGCATTTTTCCACTTTTCCCAAGCTGCCCACTGCCAAGATACTTGCCTCGGTGTTTATTAGAGATGTGTACCGTCTGCATGGGTTGCCTACGGTGGTCCTTTCCGATCGTGGTCCCCAATTTTCCTCTAGATTTTGGGGAGCGCTTTGCTTAGCGTTAGGGATTGATCGTGCCTTGACTTCCGCATTTCATCCCCAGGCTAACGGGGCTGCAGAACGTGTAAATAGAACTTTGAAAGACTATCTTCGTAGCTTTGTTTCTAAATCTCAGGATAACTGGTGCGAATTGCTGCCCATGGCAGAATTTTCTATTAACAATGCTAACCATGCGTCTTCGGGGCATAGTCCGTTCTTTTCCCTTTATGGGTTGCATCCCCGAGCGCTACCTTTGGATTGGCCGGTGCCAAGCGTACCGGCGGTGGCACAGCATTTGACGGTTTTAGAAAATTGTCGCTCCAAGATTCGCGATAATTTGCGTAGGACTGCAGCGGCTATGAAACGCCAGGCTGATCGTCGGCGACAGCCGGCTCCGGCATATGCGGTTGGTGATCGTGTGTGGTTATCCACGTTGAACTTACCGCAGTTTGGAATGTCCAAAGCCTTGTCTCCCAAGTTTCTGGGGCCGTTTGTTATTTCGAGGATCATCAATCCAGTTTCGGTTAGGCTTAAACTGCCGCCCAGATGGCGGGTTCATCCGACATTTCACGTGTCGTTGCTGAAACCTTTTATTCCCAGTACTTATCCGGATCGTCATCCTCCGAGACCTCCTCCTATTTCTGTGCAGGGACATGATGAGTATGAAGTTGAGGCCATTTGTAAATCTCGCATTTCCAGAGGGCGCTTGGAATATCTTGTTTCCTGGAAAGGGTACGATCTTTCGGATCGTTCATGGGAACCGGCTCGGATGATCCATGCCCCTTTGCTTCTTCGGGCCTTTCATGCTTCTCATCCAGATGCCCCCGGTGCCTCTAGGAGGGGGCATACTGTTATAGCTCGCCCACTTCATAGACTCTTTCGACGCACCAGGTTGTGGAATCGCCGTTTGCGGCGCTAGCGCAGGCGGTTGCCTGGTTACCGTTGTTGATCTTTCCTTCTGTTAGTCCTTTCTCTCTTTCGCGGTCACGTGATCAGGGCGGTTTTTCTTATACTGAGAATCCACCAGGTATCGGCGCGCTTTAGTAAGTTTGCCTTGTGCCTTACGTGCGTGCGTTTTCTTCTGTGCTTGCTGGAGTTCCGTGTTTATCTTCTTGTCTCTCCGCGTGTGTTTCTGTTTCCTCCCGCTTCCCCCCCTTGTACGGTACGTTCTGTTTTCCTTACCTTGTTGTTGTTAGTAGTGCTTGTGTTTGTTCTTGTCCCTTTCCGACCTTCCCTTACAGTTAACCTTTCGTTTTTTCCCTGCTGCCTTTCCGCCTTCCTCTTCCCTCCTGTTTTGTTCCTTCGTATTGTTAGTAGTCTTTCTGTTTCCCGGTTTGTTCTCTTCTTGGGTTTGCGTTAGGGGTTATTCGTTTCTTTCTGTTCGTTGTCGTGCTTGTTTATGGTTTTTGTTTTAGATAGTTAGGGTGTTCATTCAGTTAGATAGCGTAGCTTAGTAAGTTAGGGCGGTTTCCAGATAGATAGTGTAGGGTTTAGTGGCCATAGAAGTAGTCAGTCCTTCCTCTCCCCTTTCCCTTATTTAGAATAGGAGTTGTCCCTAGACAGGTCCCAGGTTCCCGGTCCTTAAGGTTTTCCTTTGTTGTTTTAGTTTAGTGTAGCCTTGCAGGGTAGGTTAGGGCTGGTGTTTTTTTCCCACGACTGGGTTTTCACCTTAGCCCTTCTACCAATTGGTTTGCGGGGCTAAGGCGGATTCTCTTTTCACGTGAGTTCCTGTATCCGATACTACAGAAAGTTACGAAGACTACAGGTCAGGTAAGCCTGCATAACAGGCTAAAGCGCCATATTTTGTTGTTATGGCCGCCACTATAGAGGAGCTCACTACTGCAGTGAAGCAACTTACCTCACAGGTGCAGGCTTTACAATTAGAAAACTTACAACTCAAGGCGGTTGTTCAAGCCAAACCTCCTGTTATCTTAGATCCCTCTCCAACTGGAGTAACCATTGAGAGATTTACTGGAGAAGTGTCTAAATTGAAAGATTTCCGTGCGGCGTACAAGATACAATTTTTGTATCGTCCACAACATTTTCTGAACGATCGTTCAAAAATTGGTTATGTGGTTAGTCATTTTTCAGGTAACGCCTTGGCATGGGTTACTGCTCATTTGGAACCAAATGACCCCATTATGGCAGATTTTGACACTTTTGAAAATGCATTTGTTGCGATGTTTGATAGAGGTCATAGTCAGCAAGCTGCTGAGGAGCGTTTGTTAGAAATATCCCAGGGTTCCAGAGACGTGTTAACGTATCTTTCTCAGTTTAAATCCTTGGTTGATCAAACCAAGTGGGGTGCAGACGTTCAGTATGCTCTTTTCCGGAAGGGTCTCAAGGACGAAATTAAGGACGAGCTGGCTAGGATAGCAAGACCCACTACTTTCCAGTCTTTGATTGATATTGTTTTGCAAATTGAATTTCGTCTTCACGAGCGTCGCTCTGAACGACGAAGACCTGGTCAGCAAAGGATTCCTCCTCGTCCTTTGGAGATCAAGTCTCAGTCTTCGGACGAGCCCATGCAGTTAGGGTCCACTCGAGGCCCTTTGTCAGACGCGGAACGGTCACGTAGGCGAGCTAATGGTCTTTGTCTCTACTGCGGGCAACCAGGACACATGGTCAAAGAGTGTCCCTTATGCCCTCGTAAGCAGAAGGGAAACTGCTAAGGTCCCAGGACATTGGGGTTAGTCTTGGTGACCGTCTTACCCTTTGCCCCACCCCTTCATCTCACTCGCTTCATGAGAGTCATTCGCTACTTCTGCTTCCCATTTCTGTCTCTTGGTCTGGCAAGTCTTGCCAAACATTTGCTCTGTTAGATTGTGGGGCAGGAGGTTTGTTTATAGACATAGATTGGGCGTCTCGCCATGAGGTTCCTTTACAGGAACGTTCCACTCCCACTTTTGTGGAAACTATTGATGGTTCGCCCATATCATCGGGTCCGGTGTCTGTGCAAACTCGTCCAGTATGTTTAAGTATGGGTTGTCATAAGGAGTCGTTAACTTGGGATCTCATTAAGTCCCCACGTTTCCCTTTCATTCTGGGACTTCCTTGGTTGAGGAGGCACAATCCTTATGTAAATTGGAAGACTGGCACCCTTTCATTCGTTTCTGAGCTTTGTTTTCAGGAATGCATTCCGGACACCTATTGGAATCATTCTCCGGTGTCCACGTCATCATCTTCCCCCCCTTCCCCGCAAGTTTCGATTTCTGCTAGCATTCCTATTGAGTATCAGGAGTTTGCTGCAGTTTTTGAACATAATAGCGCCCGACCTCTCCCTCCCCATCGGGTCACTGACTGTCACATTGATGTGATTAAGGATGCTATTGTTCCGTATGGTCGCATGTACCGTCTCACGGTAGATGAAAGGTTGGCTCTTCGTGAATATCTTGATGAACATCTGGCTAATGGTCTTATACGGCCTTCCCGTTCCCCGGCGGGAGCCCCCCTCTTTTTTGTGCAAAAGAAAACAGGTGACCTTCGCCCGTGCATTGACTACCGGGGATTGAATGCGGTGACGGTTAAAGACCGGTACCCTTTACCGTTAATATCTGACATACTGGAATCTGTCAGAGGGGCCGTGATCTTTTCTAAACTGGATTTGCGGGGTGCGTATCATCTCCTACGTATCCGTTCGGGTGATGAATGGAAAACCGCATTTAGGACGCCTTTCGGCCTGTATGAGTATGCTGTCATGCCCTTTGGGCTGGTCAATGCCCCGGCAGTTTTTCAAAGATTTATCGATTCTATTTTTTCTGACATCTTGCAGTTGTTTGTAATCATCTATCTGGATGACATACTCATTTTTTCTGACAATCCTGTTGATCATGTGCGTCATACCAAGCTGGTGTTGGAACGCCTTCAGGCCAATTCCTTGTTGTGTAAGCCTGAAAAATGCTTGTTCAGTAGTGATTCGGTGGAATATTTGGGGCACATTCTATCTTCGGAAGGTATCAGGATGGATCCTCGTAAGGTTAAGGCTATCACTGAATGGCCTGCACCGACTTCTATTAAGACCATCCAGCAGTTTCTGGGCTTAGCAAATTACTATCGTCGTTTCATTCCAACGTTTTCGGACATAGTCAAGCCCATAACTCGTCATTTGTGTAAACAAGCTGTCTCCTTCTGGTCTCCTGCGGCTCAGGCAGCTTTTTGTCATTTAAAGGAGTTGTTTGTATCTGCCCCTATTCTTCGTGTGCCTGACGAGAACAACTCTTTCATTGTAGAAACTGACGCCTCTGAGTTTGCTTTGGGGGCAGTACTTCTTCAGTCCTTTCCTACTGACGCTAATAATTTTGCTGAGTTTCCCCTTGCCTATTATTCCAGACAGTTGTTGCCGGCCGAACAAAACTACTCCACTATCGAGAAGGAGTTGTTAGCTATGAAAGCCGCCTGTGAGGAGTGGCGACATTATTTAATGGGTGCACGTCATCCATTTCTAATACGTACGGACCATCGTAACCTCCGTGTCCTCAAATCTATGGATTGTCGCAATCCGCGGCAGGCAAGGTGGGCATTTTTTTTTGCCCAATTTGATTTTGAACTCACGTATATTCCCGGTTCACAAAACATTTTGGCCGACGCTCTATCTAGATCTCCGTCCTTTGTTCAAATAGGTGACGTTTGTCCTGAACCGATTATTTCGCCTAATCGGTTTTTGGGTATGATCACGTACTCCTTGCAGGATGTCAAAGATGCCACTTCCGGTCAACCCGCCTTGGATGCTCTCCTGCGCAAGGATGGGTATGTTTTCCGTCAGGGGTTGCTGTTTTACCTTTCTAAGTTGGTACTGTTTAAACCTGAACATCGTCGGTTTGCACTCGCGATCTTTCATGATCTACCTTCTGCGGGTCATCGGGCTGTCAAAGCCACTTACAGCGCTCTTTGCCGTATGGTTTGGTGGCCTTCTATGCTCTCTGATGTGTCTTCTTATGTAAAATCTTGTACGATATGTGCCCAGACTCGGACAAGGACAGGTAGACCGTATGGGTTGTTGCAGCCGCTGCCCACGCCTCCTGGTCCCTGGCATACGATCTCAATGGACTTTGTGGTGGATCTGCCCAACTCTGAGGGTAACACATGTATTCTCACTGTGGTGGATCTATTCAGTAAAATGGTGCATTTTTCCGCTTTTCCCAAACTGCCCACTGCCAGGGCACTTGCCTCAGTGTTTATTAGAGATGTGTACCGACTTCATGGGTTGCCTACGGTGGTCCTTTCCGATCGTGGTCCCCAATTTTCCTCTCGTTTTTGGGGTGCGCTTTGTTTAGCCTTAGGGATGGATCGAGCTTTGACTTCCGCATTTCATCCCCAGGCTAACGGGGCTGCGGAACGAGTCAATAGGACTTTGAAAGAATATCTTCGTAGCTTTGTCTCTAAATCTCAGGATGATTGGTGCGAATTGCTGCCCATGGCGGAATTTTCTATTAACAATGCTAACCATGCTTCTTCGGGGCATAGTCCTTTCTTTTCCCTTTATGGGTTGCATCCCAGAGCTCTACCTTTGGATTGGCCGGTACCGAGTGTACCGGCGGTGGCACAGCATTTGACCGTTTTAGAAAATTGTCGCTCCAAGATTCGCGCTAACTTGCGTAGGACGGCAGCTGCTATGAAACGCCAGGCTGACCGTCGGAGACAGCCGGCTCCGGCATACGCGGTTGGCGATCGTGTGTGGTTGTCCACGTTGAATTTACCACAATTTGGAATGTCCAAAGCCTTGTCTCCCAAGTTTCTGGGGCCATTTGTTGTCTCAAGAATCATCAATCCGGTTTCGGTAAGACTTAAACTTCCGCCCAGATGGCGGGTGCATCCGACATTTCACGTGTCGTTGTTGAAGCCTTTTATTCCAAGTACTTACCCGGATCGTCACCCTCCAAGACCCCCTCCTATTTCTGTGCAGGGACATGATGAGTATGAGGTTGAGGCCATTTGCAAGTCTCGCATTTCCAGAGGGCGCTTGGAATATCTTGTTTCCTGGAAGGGGTACGATCTTTCGGATCGTTCGTGGGAACCGGCTCGGATGATTCACGCGCCATTGCTTCTTCGTGCCTTTCATGCCTCCCACCCTGATGCCCCCGGTGCCTCTAGGAGGGGGCATACTGTTATAGCTCGCCCCCTTCATAGACTCATTCGACGCACCAGATTGTGGAATCGCCGTGTGCGGCGCTAGCGCAAGGCGGTTGCCTGGTTACCATTGTTGATCACCCTTTCCTGTTAGTCTTTTCTCACTCTCACGGTCACGTGATCAGGGCGGTTTGTCTTATACTGGGAATTCACCAGGAATCGGCGCGCTTTAGTAAGTTTGCCTTGTGCCTTACGTGCGTGCGTTCTGGTTCTGTGCTTGCTGGAGTTCCGTGTTGGTCGTCTTGTCTCTTCGCGTGTTTTGTTCCCTCCCGGTCTTCCCCTTGTTCGGTACGTTCTGTGTTCTTGAGTTCCGTTGCTGTTAGTATTGTTTGTGTTGGTTCTTGTCTGTTTTCCGACCCTTCCCTTGCAGTTTACCTTTCGTTTTACCCTGCAGCCTTTCCGCTTTCCTCTTCCCTTTTGTTTGGTACCTTTGTATTGTTAGTTGTTTTCCGTTTCCCGGTTTTGATCCCTTTTCGTGTTTTGCGTTTGGCTTCTGTTTGTTTCCTTCTTGTCCGCTGTTTCGTTTTGTTTTTGGTTCTTGTGTTAGATAGTCAGGGTGTTTACTCAGTTAGATAGCGTAGCTTAGTTAGTTAGGGCGTGTCCAGATAGATAGTGTAGGGTTTAGTGGCCGTAGAAGTAGTTAGTCTTTCCCTTCCCCTTTTCCTTTAGATAGAATAGGAGTTGTCCCTAGACAGGTCCCAGGTTTCCGGTCCTTAAGGTTTTCCCTTCTTTAGTTTAGAGTAGCTGTACAGCGTAGGTTAGGGCTGGTGTTTTTCCCACGACTGGGTTTTCACCTTATCCCTTCTGCCAATCGGTTTGAGGGGCTAAGGCGGATTCTCGTTTCACGTGAGGTCTGCTGATTCGATTCTACAGAATTATTACGAAGACAACAGGTCAGGTAAGCCTGCATAACAGGCTAAAGCGCCTTCTTTTGTTGTCATGGCCGCCACTATTGAGGAGCTCACTACTGCAGTGAAGCAACTTACCACACAGGTGCAGGCTTTACAATTAGAAAATTTGCAACTCAAGGCAGTCGTTCAAGCCAAACCTCCGGTTATATTAGATCCCTCTCCGACCGGAGTAACCATTGAGAGATTTTCTGGTGAAGTGTCTAAATTGAAAGATTTCCGTGCGGCATACAAGATACAATTTTTGTATCGTCCGCAACATTTTCTGAACGATCGATCTAAGATTGGTTATGTGGTCAGTCATTTTTCGGGTAACGCCTTGGCATGGGTTACCGCTCATTTGGAACCTAATGACCCCATTATGGCAGATTTCGACACTTTTGAAAACGCATTTGTTGCAATGTTTGATAGAGGTCATAGTCAGCAAGTTGCAGAGGAGCGTTTGTTGGAAATATCTCAGGGTTCCAGAGACGTGTTGACGTATCTTTCCCAGTTTAAATCCTTGGTTGATCAAACCAAGTGGGCTGAAGACGTTCAGTATGCGCTTTTCCGGAAGGGTCTCAAGGACGAAATTAAGGACGAGCTGGCTAGGATAGCAAGACCCACTACTTTCCAGTCTTT
>JAWWEH010056572.1:0-10082 GCA_035583035.1 Eurycea cirrigera | reverse complement strand
GGCGGGTCACTTTGATAGTTAAGAGAGCAATCGCATGACATTCCTGCAATTTTTGCTTAGCGTCATACAGTACTCCTAAGGGGCCTAAAGGGCAGAGCAGCCACTGGCTGGCGAGTGATGAGTCTGCTCATCCTCGCAATTACTCCTCCAGATCGAGACCCGGCCTGGGCCAAGGGGGAAATAAATTCAGAATTGCTTTTTCCTTCGAGGAATTTTTTCAATATTACCTGTAGCAGTAAATGTGCTTAGCCGCACGCCTCGCATCTATCCATGCGTCTAGGCAGGCCCATGCACATCAAGCATTGTGAGCCCCACCCTCTCTCAGCAGCTACAGTATGTCTTTGCATTTTGATGCTAGCGTGCTGGACCACGCGCTATTGCAGTCCAGGACCTCACACACAGCCCTGCCACTGAACGTCAATCGTGCCTGCATGACCTGGTGCTAGATCAGGATTCATTGTGGTTCAGTCACGAGCACCAGGTCCGCAGGTGTTTGATCTTCTTCTATGCGCAACGTGCAGCATGTGCATCATTCCATGACATCCCATGACACCCACTTCAGTCCTGACAGGAAGTTTTCCTTCATATACCAGGACAAGGAAACCACACTCTGTCATTCTAGCACAATTGTGGCTTATGGTGTCAGCTCTGGTGTCAGCTGGGATTCGAATCTTGAGAACCACATATTACTGTAACTACTGTATGCACCTCTGTGCGCACCGCGTGCAGCCTTAGGATGTGATGACATTACTATCCATTAGGAGCCTTTCTATCTTGGTAGTGCCACCCAGAACAAACCCCTAGGAGCCTGTCCAGAAGAGGTGGGTGAGTACTGTACCATAAAATCAGAAGGAGAGCCAAGCCCAAACTCAATTGGGGGGCCTGGCTTGGCACGCTGAGCCAAAAACCAGCTGAACTCCGACTTGGTACAGGTAGTAGCCAGCCAAAATGGTTTAAAGCACATTTTCAGAAACACAAACAAAAAAGTACAATGTACTTAAAAAATGCCCAAAATATATGTTTCTTGGCATGAGCCTGGCTCTAGATTTATCACAGACCACAAGCCGAGCCGAGGCAGATGTTTGTGTCAAGCCCAGCTGAAGCATGCCCTGGGCTCTCCCAGCTCTACAATCCAGCAGCAGAGTTCTGTATTGTTGTCATTACAAAGCTTAACCAGTCCATCTAATTACAGACCTGCACAACGCATTAACAGGAACTGCAAGTATTGCACATTTTTTTAATGTATGCAATTAATGGCATGAGTGAGCTGCAGCTGTTCCAGCACTGGGGCAGTCCACACATTTCTGCCAATGCTCTGCTACGCTGAGCCTAGATCAGTACTAGCAGAGTGTGCTGGGGTAAAGCCTCACGCGGCCTCGATTCCACATACGTGAGAAGGAGTCAGCTTTACAAACTTTGCTGATGCAGCCCAGATAGTACTACAGTATGTATATTCAAATGGTTATTTGAATATTCTAATTACAATTATAATATAAAAGGCCCACAAGCTTACAATTCTGTTATGGCATATAGATCACCCAAGTCAGGAGATTACACTGGTGTTACTGTGCCTCGTTTTATTTGAAAACTCAGATACAGTATGCCCTTTTACCAGTGAATGCGGTTACATTAGCATGGGTAAAGATCTCTCAAGGTGAACGGTTTTGTGTACATTTCTGTGAGCACATTGATGATTAAAGTATATGCATTATACCAGAAACAGTTAATAAAGATTATTATTAAGAAAGTTTAGGCAGCTAAAGTTGGTACTGCTCGTTTTCACAATGTAGTAACATGTTCAATATCTGTTCGCGTACAGTAACTAACGCCGTCCTTTTGCTCCCACTTACAGGCAGCTCCTCCAAGCAATACACAAAATATTGCTGGAGGACGACGAGAGACCGCTTCGCCGGATCCGCGCTATCCTGGAGGAGCGCCATTCAATTGTCCTCGGCGACGACATTCTGAGACGGGCGAGGAAGCACCTGCGCTGGACCTGGGGAAACGCAAGGTACAGTACTGCACGGAAGTTGAGAGGTGAATAGCGCAAATATTGTGCGCCAACTTTAGACTGTAACCCGCCATCGGCTGCTTTCCGTACAGGTATAGAAATGACCATACACCTGTCGCTTATCACAGGGTGCATGCGAATGGAAAAGCAAGGGTTGGACCCAAATACTGTACTTGTAATGTCTGTGCACATACAGGTATGCATGTACTTAACAGTACTGGATGGTGGTACAGTGCATATGTGCTTGTGCAGTATGTATTTGTTTTTCTCATTATTATGTTTTGTCTTACAGTAAATGGCAGTATTGCTTAATGTCTTTGTTGCATACTTTATTTGTTACACAGTTCCTGTTCCTGTTACTTCTAGTTCTTTTTATCATTAGATGAAGGGGGAGGATGTGTTGTGGTGTGCTTTCCTTCCATGCATGCCTTGGAACGTTCGTTCCCTGAAGTTCTATGCCTCCCTGTGGTCTGCTGGGACTGAAGAGTTGGTAGCCATTCTATTCTGGGCCTCTACCAGGCACGACTTATTTAAGAGTCTACTCCCGAGTCTGGCCTCTTCATCACCCATCATGTAGCTTATCACAGTGGGTTTTCAGCATGTTCCCAAATAATCAAAATGAGTGACTCAGGCGAAGTGGTGAGGGCAGTTGGTTACAGTATATTCATCCGGTGCAATCACTGGGAATGAGGAACCACAAAGGCACGACAATCTAAAACGAGGTTTGGCCAATATGGCAGTCACCGGGTCAATGTCGATGCCGGACACGTACTGTATGTAGTGTAAACTGCCATGTATCCAACGTTCCTTTGCTTACCCTTTCCTCTTGTGTCAACAGGCATACACCAATGATACGTGAAGTGAACAAGGCAAAGAGGGTAGAGTATGCTATGTCCTGCATCGAGGCCGGTGCCACATTCGAGGACGTTATGTTCACCGACGAAACGTCGGTGGCACTAGAACATTTTTCGAGGCTCTGCTACCGGCTGCCCGGCCATGTTGTGTCCAAGCCCAAAGCCAAGCACCCTGCCAAGGTTCATGTCTGGGGTGGCATCACCACTCGAGGAGCGGGCCCCTTTCTAATTTTTACTGGGATCATGGACGGACAGTTTTTCCGGACCCAAATCATCGAGGAGACGCTCTTGCCGTGGCTGCGGGACACGTGCGGTGGCGACACGCGCAAAATTGCCATCTATCAAGACAATGATCCGAAACATGTTTCGAGCGCAAACTTTATGCAGGAACGGGGTGTCCGCTGGGTCAGAACCCCCCCAGAGTCACCAGACCTTAACCCAATAGAGATGGTTTGGGCACACCTCAAATACTGGCTCCGGAGTCACAGCAAGCCCAGGAACTTGCCCGAGCTGTGTGCTGCCATCGCATGCTATTGGTGGCATGCTCTCACGCCTGCACTCTGCAGGAGATACATTGGACACCTTTCACGTGTCTACCCAGAGGTCGTGCGGTGTGGTGGGGCTGCGACAGGGATGTAGGGGACACGTTGTACAGACGGAGTCAAAGAAGGTGCACTGCAGAGCTGCCCCACACGGGTCTACTTCACATACTACTGTCCTGTAGAAAATGCTAATAAATATATACTGTACTGTATGATTACAACTAAGAGTGTCTGTACAATTGTCTGCCTCCTATCAAAATCCAGTAGCCCTTTCATGAACCTCATGGTGCATGCGTAGAGCATGACATTACTTCTTTATCACCGTGTCAGAAGCCATTGTGTGCACAACGCGCATTGTCCCAGGTGTAGCTGCCAATACTCTCGCCTGTTTGGAATATACAGTACTCAAGCCATCATTACAGTATTGTGTGCTGACTTGTTGTAAGTCTCTCATGCGTTTCAAACTTGGAACTCCTGCCTTTATTTGTTTACAGGTGTACTTTAGGATGAATTAATAGATCATGTTTTAACGTACAGTATCATGCTTCTGTGTGGCACTTGACCTCGAGCAGTTCCAAGTGGGGAGAAGTCTGTCTGTCTGTAGCCCTGCTAATTGGGCCTAGCCACAGCAGTGCCTCTGGCAACAATATACGTACGGTGCAACACTGACAGCCTCACATTTACAGTATAGGCAACAACAATGAAGAATCTGATTGCTGACTGTATACAACCTACACTCCAGGTCGAGGCTTTGAAATCAGCTATCATTCCTCAAATGTTGCTTAGAGTGCAGTGTGTTGTGTCTAGATTGCAATAAGTTACACCTTTAAATATATCTGTGGTGTGCTTTATATTGGATAGCACCTCAGATGGTGTGGTGTGTGCTCTTCCAGTTAACGTGAGTAGGTAAATATGGGTTCATAGGGAGTTGTGTACAATGTAATGTGTTCAGAGTGAACTTGTTGAGCAATGCCCTGGTGTGGGTGTACGTTGTGGTGCACTTGTGTGGTAGCATTAAATGGGTGCTGTTTTGGCGTGTGCCTAGTGAGTGCCAGGGATGTTCAATTTGGACACGCTTCACGCTTTGTGGTGACATTTAATTGTCAAATGTGGGTGTTGGGTGTATTTGGACACCAGATGTGGAATTTTTGCCTTTATGTGTGCCGTGGGTTAATGAGGGTGACTCATCACCGGATGCAGGAGTTAACTTGGTATCTGCAGAGTGGTGTGTCCTGCAGTATATGTTGGCGAGGGGGAATCATCAGCAGATGCAGGATCAACTCTGCGGAGTGGTGGATACCTTACATTGATAAGGGTGACTTACTGTACCACCAGATGCAGGTGGAAATGTAGGTGTAAACCTGGTTTGTTGCTGTATGTGATCCGGGAAGGGATCACATCATGGGCACAGTCCTATCACATCATGGGCACCTTGCACTTTAATTACAGTGGAGGGTCATATAGAATTAGATCAGATTTCAGGGAATAGGTGCGGTCTACAGTACCCCTTTGTCATTGTAGCACACTGTGTGTTAAGGAACAGTGTGTACATAAATTGCTGTGGAGTGTCATATTAGATTGGTGTACACACTGTTCCGTGACACATTAATTCATTAATTGCTGTGGGGTGTCATATTAGATTAGTTTACACTCCCAAATGTAGGTGGTGTGTGCCCTTCCCTTGTTCATTTAGGGTTCCTTTCCATTTTGTAGTTTGGGGAAGGGGGTGTGTGGTACAGTATTTTAGGTTGCTTTTTGAATGCGGGTTTGTAGGTTATTATCGTGTGTGTGTGTATGCGACCAATGCAGCTGCTGGTTAATGTGTGTTTCTAGTTTTGTTATCTTTAGGGGAAGGAGGTGTGTAGTACTCTCCTTCCTTCATGTTTCCTTGTGTGGCATCTTCCTTGCCTGCTGGGTCTCTTGGAATGTTCTCTGTACACCATTCTAGAGTGCTCACGCTTGGCGGGCAGTTGGTCTCTGGTGGGCCTGCCATCTTCCCCTGGAGCTTGCTATAAAGACACTTAATAAATCCTGTTGGTAACTACTGTACCTGGGCCTCCATCCGTATTGGCAGAACCAACTTCTTTCAGCATGTGCGCAGATGTGTTCTGCAAGGGTCGAGCCAGAGGCCCAGCCAAATCGTATTGTTAGCATACTGGAGTCCTCATGTGGATCTCAAGTGGAGGCCTTGGCCCATGAAGGTGCATGGCCTGATACTGTAGGTACAGTTGGCATTGGAAGTAAGAAGCCTTCTATCACAGGTTTCACGTGACTTTTCGTGCGTGGGCAATCTGTGATGTACTGTACTGTTTTTGGGAGGTACTGTATTGCTAATTGAAGGAATCTCACAACGGTGTTCAAAAGGGAGAAAGCATGGTTGAGGAGGTTTGGAGTGCTGAGTTTTGGCTTGCGTGTAAACAGTAAATTCTCTGTAATTAAATGTTCCATAACCGCTGTGAGTACAGCGAAAGCGCACAGAGCACGCATGCGCTCCCTCCCCCTCCCCCGCCTGCGCTTCCAAATGCCAGCGCCGGGTCTCCCATCCCTCCATCCCCCAACTGGCCTGCAGTATGCGCCGTTCATATGCAGATCATGGCACGGCCCGGGGGGCGGCCGGTGACCAACTCTGTTTTAGAGGACTCCCAGCGAACCCAACCATGGCTGAAGGTGTTGGCAGCCGACAGCCCCAGCGTGGGTTTGTCAATCAGCAACCACACAGCAAAAACCACAAGCACAAAGCAATAAGTAAATGTACGTTTTCTGCAACTTAAAGTACAGTTCTTTCTTTCATACTGGCTATACTGGACAGTACTGTTCAGTCCGTGGAAGCCTGCGCGCATGCGCACATCGCGCTGCTCACAGCGCTGAAACCCAGCGCTTGGCCCACAGCCGCAGTACAGTACCATCCCCCATTGCACGGCCGGCCATACGAGATGGCGTTCTCATGCAGATGAGCCGAAGGCCCAGTGGGTGAGGGGCATGCAGAGGGCCGACAAACTCACTAGCGCAGCAGAGCAGGCAGAAAACTCAGAACCTAACAGCTGTAAGGGTGCCTGGCCATGCGCCTGCGCAGAAACGGCCATGGTAGCTTGGACATTAATATCAGAGTGCCAGACTATGTATGTATGTCTCGTGCTGTACGTACACAGTTCACGCTCTCTGCAGGGGCGTGGCACCGGTATTTACTGTCGGCGGGCAAGCACAGCCGTTCATTGGCTGTGCAGCACGCAGCACGTTATCAGTTATTCATAACTGCAAATTTAGCCCCTGCAGGCGACAGTGCAGAAAGAGGCCCTTTCGGATGCCTTTATGGAACCTTGAGGGCTGGTAAAACAAGCAAAATGCAGGGTAAAAGTTTGGCAACTTTTTTGGTGCCAAGTTTGGCTTTGCCCAGGGGTACTACAGTACAGTATGTGACCAAAGGCCGGCTCTGGCTACCGCTGTGCGTTTCCGCAGCCGTTAAATGTACAGTATGTCAGATATTTTGGCTACAAGAAAATAGCAGCGGGCTGCTTCTGTCCTAATTTTATGTCTGGTGTAACTCTGTTTCCTTTCAATGGGAGTTACACCAGATGTAAAATTATGTCTGCACGTCATTGTATTGTACATCAGCCTCTTAATGTCTTCTGACACAGGGCCGGGACCTCCATTAGGTGGACTAGGCGGCGGCCTAGGGCAGCACCTCCCATGGAGCGGCACTTTTGGGCGATGCCCAGCGGCTTCTAGATTCTTGCCTAGGGCAGCCTAAAAACTTGAGCCAGCTCAGTTCATGACCAGTCCCAGCTTCCTGGCTCTTGACGAGGTTTCTGAGGAGTTGCTTTGCAATTGGTTGGGTCAGTTCAATTATTTGTTTTTAACAGTTTTTAGCGGGAAGTCTGTCCATTTTGTCCATGTATTCTGCAGGGGTTTGAACCCTGGATCGAACAGGACTCACTCTGGCATGTTGTGATGTTATGGGTCTGTTGCACGGTGGGGGTGCATGCAACGTAGTGTGGAATATGGCAGCAGCGCCTCTTACACATCTTTGTCAAGTCGATGACATAACATGCCACCGCTGTTACAGTTCAAGCCGTTCATGCTATTTTGGACAGGCTTGTCTGCCTGCCCACTCTGTCAAGCTCAGCTGAGTGTTGTTAAGCACCCATGCACTTACAAATAAGCCTAGGCCCTGAAGCATGGCTAAATGCATCAGTCACTGTCTATCACTCATTTATTTTGTTTGAAAAAAATAATGCTTGCAAAGTGCTGCAGTTCCTTGAAGCTTGTTCTGAGATATAGGAATTACCTAAATGAATGATCCATTTTGTAGGCCATGCTATAGATGGTGAGTGCAAGTTACTGCATAATGCTCTTGAAATGGCACAGCGTGTAAAAAATTAATAAATACTAAAAAATAAATGAGTGATTAGAATTTAGAAATGAAGTGTACATAGAAGAGCCAATATTGACTGTGTATTGCATTGCCAAATCATGTTCCATATCTTGTCACATATGCCTTCTTGTAGAACAATATTTTTTTGGTAGAAGGTGTTCATAGATGTTTTTATATATAATTTGTAGTTAACATACATATTGGTAGAGCAGAGGTAGATTCTCCTCCATTCTGGGCACAATGGAGGGAATTACCAATTCTATCAAATACAATGCTGGCAGCAGGATTGTACCAAATGTTTTTTTACCAAAACACTTCAGCAGGATGGAGGAAATGGCAGGGATGTGTGAACTGTTGAAGCAGGAAACCACACCGCCAACCTTCATATGCGCTACAGTGTATTGGGAATAAGCACATTCTGACCACAATTTCCAGCAAAGGAGCAAGCTGTATGTATTCAGATTTGCAAACACAAAAGAAAACAAAATATTTATGTGAATCAGTTTTCATGCTTGTGCATGAAATATTACATTTTGAGTGCGTCCTGTGCTGACTGTAGCCACATTGTTGAACCTGCTCATATAAAATGCTCTGACAAATGTGATATTAGAGACAAAACTATGAACTGTACTCTAACTTTCCCATTCCCAAGTTTTAGCTTGCTCAGTTTTCTGTTGCACATTTTTGGGTAGCCATTTTGAGAATATATCAGGCTTTAACACCATGGAGGGCAGAAACAAATGTATTTTGCTCATGGGAAAGATTGACAGAACACATGTGATAGCCGCCATCACCACAATCAACCTGTTTCTGCTCTGCGCTATGTTGCCCGGTTGCTTAAGTAAGGGGGTTCTCTCTTAGAATGTTTGATGTAGGTTGTCAAGTATTATTGAATGTTTAACCATGGCAATTATTTTGTAGATGCTGCCTTGATGTGTTTGGCGTATTACTTGCTTCTGCATAATACACTCACTCCACGTCCCGGCCCTCCTGACCCCATCACACCCTAATACTTGCATTTTTTGTGATGATAGCAAAGCAGGAGGGGCGCAGCTGCCTGCGGTGGTCGTGCTGTCTATTTTAATCTTTTTGAGGCCTGGAGGTGGAGGTCAAGTCACAGGTCAGTGAAGATTCCCAGACAGCCAGCTCTCACACACCGGAAGAGCTGCAAAGTTTGTACTGACATTGCCGGCCGGTCATCCAAGCGAGCCCCTGAGATTCCAAACCACGCTGGAGCTGCTGCCTGGTGTCTGCGCAGTGAGTGTCAGTCCACTCACGCATGTGCCATCCGTCGGTCTGTCTATGACTCATGATGACCCATGTCATGCGCAGCAGCATCTAATATCAGAACATCATTGATTCAATATTAAAGGAAGGAAACAGAGTGAAATCAAATTTCATATTGTGCCTCAGATTCAAGTAGGCGGATGTATTAAAATAATAACCCACAGAGTCGATCGTTGTGCAAATTGGGGCCTTGCTGTGCAACTCATGGTGCGTACTCTGCAAACAAACACATTTGCAGTCATAATATGGCAAGCTGTCAAAATATGGGCTTCCTTGGGTGCCAGCCAGGTAAGCCACGTGTGTGAGTTCGACACAGGCTGAAAGTTTAAATAATAGATGACGAATACAGTTTACACAGATGACGAAACAAGACAAAACGGCATACATTATTTTAAACATAAACAACATTAATGCCCAAAACCTACCGTGATATCACAGTATATACTATGGCCAGGCACTATAAAGTGGCCGATACTTTAGAGTGCCTGGCTCGCATTAAATAACACACATGCACGAAGTGTGCACCGTTTGCCGCCATACCTGTTTGGGGCTTTGGAAGCTGGCTCGAGCTCTCAGCCCCGCCCAGAAGTCTTTTCCAGCTTCCCAAGGAGCCTGCTGCTGGCACTAGAGGCTGTCAAAAATAGTACTTCGTTCAGACTCAAAGGTCTGTTTTCTTCGAGGGGTGTATATGCCGCCTCTCAAGGGCTCTGGGCTGGCGTGAAGACTGATACCCGCCTCAGTGCAGGCAGGCAGGCTGCTGCAGCGCTGCTTTCGCAGGCGCCATGGTAGCCGCCGGTCACGCCGAAAAAAAAAAAGTAATTGCATTGTTGGATGATGGGTCAGGTGTTGTAATCAACAGCTGCCCCATCATCAAATAATAAAAAAATGTAAATGTGCGAATCTATGCTTGCAAGCAGCTTTCGAGCCAGGCAGGCAGGCCAAAAACGAGGGGGTGTTGCAGCCTCCCCAGCCCCCCCGCTTCCCGCGCGCCTGTCTCTTCCTAAGCTCATCAACCA
>JAWWEH010055465.1:0-10118 GCA_035583035.1 Eurycea cirrigera | reverse complement strand
TTTTTTTAAAACATTTTTTTTCCAACATGGCTACAGCACATGCAGTTGGAAAACTATTGCCATTGCTAGTGTTTGTTGTGTCTGTCATAGCTCTGTGACGAAGTCATGGTAGAGAGACCTATCTGTGTGAAATCTTGCGTGCCCTGAGCTGACAACTCGGGGCACACAAGACTTTGCACAGGTGCCTCATTCTGCCATGGCTCTGTGCCTCAGAGCCATGGCAGTTGGAAGACTCTGTGTAGCAGAATCTTCTGTGAGGCAGAGTTCCGAGGTCATTAACGGAGATTAATGCCCTCGGAATCCCAATGATAAGCATGGGGAGCTGGAGGGCATTAACGGGATCCAAGTTGCTAATACTTCTTAATTCTGACCAAGTGAAATGTCTTCCAATGTACTCTATCCACTACTCTATATCTGTACATTCTACTTCTAAACAACATTACATCGACTGGATCTATGTGTGTGCCTACAATCTGAACTAGATTGTGACAATCCAGTTGCATTTTGCGACGGGAGACCTTTATGACTTAAGTGAAGACAGTTGTAAACATATTGTTTGCAACATACTAGTCTGTATTTCTCTGCAGGACAATCCTCCATTACAAACATACTGGCAAGCTCTCTGTTTTTCATTTCAAATTTTTTTAATACATGGTCTAAGTTTGCTGCACACATGAACTGCAACCACATACATATGCATACCTTTCTATTTGTCTGAAAATGATTTCGTATTGCTGAATACGTGTGCTATTTGACACCAGGTTTCCAGTTGTGTGGAATGCCAGAAAGACACAGGAAAAGTACATGCGGATCCAGAACTGCGTAGTATCAAGGTAAAATCATAACCTGGATCTTGTCAATCCCCTAAATGCTATCTTCGGTGTATAACAGTACTGGCTGTGCATTATGCATTATGCTGTACTATTCTTTTCAAATTTGTGCTTCTGTATCAGAAGTGAGTGAGGTGGTGCACACAACCAAGAAATTATAGGATTTGACATGTCTTAACTTTGCATATTAACCATGTTGCTTTTATTGTGCCAATACTGCCACAAAGAGCCGACTGTGCATGAGCCAAGTATGAAGCGTGCAGACCCTTCTGTTGGTGGCACAAAACAGCAATGTTAAACCTTGAATTTTTTTATAATTTTTACATGGTCAATGTATACTGATTGCTATACTTCCACAAACAAGTTTAAGAAGATTAAATTGATTTCAACATATTGCATATATCACTATGTACGTGACACACAATTTCACAGATGCAAAAGACTGCTATGTTTTTGTAACAAATGTAGGTTTCGAAAACGTGGGAGTTGGTTGGAATTGATCTGCTTGGACCCCTCAACACTACATCTAACGGCTACAGATACATTCTAACTGCAACTGACTACTATTCAAAATGGGTGTATGCATACCCGTTGAAAACAAAGTCTTCTGTGGAGGTAGCAAAGAACCTGGTTTATATGATATATGATCAAGGTTGCCCTCAAAGAATACTGTCGGATCAAGGATCTGAATTTGTTAATAAGGTAACTGTATATGACATTTCCTTGATATGATTTTTAAAAGAGCTTCCTTCAAGCATCTACAGACCCTGTATCCTCAGAACTTGTCTCGATACGCTTCAGCATATATGTGTTGATTTCATGATTGCACTTGCCAATAATGTACGTACAATTAACCATATTCAATTCTGGTACCTTTTAAAAACATTTAAGACCTATAGTGTGAAGAAGTTACAAACTCTGTGATGTCTGTCATGACCCTCACTTTCTATTCTAGTTAAATATGGAACTATGTGCAATGCTCCAGATAGAACGCAGTGTTGCAGCAGCCTATCACCCACAGACAAATGGTTTGGATGAAAAGACCAACCACAACATTAAAAGGTAATAAACTTCCATTTGGCATACACGACTGTCTTCAGGGCAGATGCGATAGGTGCACTCTACAATTTCAGCCCATGATATGTCTACAAACACTGCTTTGGGTCATTCGCCAATTACTGGGTTTTACAAATTTTCTTCATATAGTGTTATCTTTAATTTCTATTTGTTTGACTATTAGTATGTGCTGATTGTTTCGGTGATACAACATCTGTGTGCATGCAAGTAAGGAGCCTTAGTAGTGTACAGTATATGCATTTATTGATAATAGGTACTGATCTCTAATGTATCATAGGATCTGGTAGCGAGATAAAGGGTAGCTTATACTGGTCTGTAATGTATGGTTTGCAATGTTATGTTATGTTATGTTATGTTAGATGGGTTTTTGTATGGCGCGTTCTCACCACCAAGGCGGCATCGTTAATGTGAAGGTTAAACATAAGCTGACAATGTAGTGATATGCTAATCATTTGCATTTGTGTACCAAAGGGCTCTCCTAAAGGTGGTTAATGAGAAGCAGGACAATTGGGATCGTTTTCTCCACGCAATTGTCTTTTCTCTGAGAAGCGTCAGGCACTGTTCTACAAAATTCAGCCCATTTCAATTGATGTATGGGAGGGAAGCGGTTTATCCAAGCCAACTGCCTGTAACATACCCGGTAAGTTTGACATATGTTTATGTAAATGACTGAAATGCATTGCACATGTGCTTGGTCCCCTTCTATGTACATTAAAACCATTTCAATCCTGAGCACTGATGTAGAGGCTTCTGTCAGGAGGAAAGATTTTGAAATTCACCGTGCGATGTGATGGCACGGCACAGTGCATCTTGCAATTTTGCTTAGGTTTTAGGGAGGTGGGCCTGTCTTTTTGGGGCATGAAGGCCATGCTTTTATCATACTTAGCCAAATTTTTACATGTATCGCTTTTTGCAGGTGTTTGGATGGAAGGGCACATCATTTTGGTAGTAACAACCGGGTCAAATTTGACCTATCAGCAAAAATGCTTATGACATTTTTGCTTTCCAAAACCCTTTTTGACATTTACCACTTTACCACGCAAGCCACACTTATTTTGTTACTGTTTCACAGTCGCTGACTTATCACCAGTATGTAGTTGAAAGTACAGTGAGTACATTGTAAATGAAATATGCTTTAATCATCCATGTTTCATTTAAGCTGGAACAGATTATAATGGCTGAAGAAAGCGATTACCTTACAAGGAAGGAAGAGCAGGAAAAAAAAAAAAAACAGTTAGTGCCAGGGCTGAAGAAAACATGGCAGCCGCCCAAAGTAAACAACGGAGAGAGTACAGAAACAGAGTCTTGAAGAAGAGCAAAAAGATTGCTGTGGAGGTGGGCCAGAAAGTGCTACTTGAAAATAACAGAAAAAAAGGCCGCAAGGGAGGTGCACTGGAGCCAAAGTATATGGGACCGTATATCATTAAGTCTTTTGAGGGCAAGAAAGTGTACCTTAAAACAATGGAAGGACAAGACCTCAAAAGAATGGTAAACATTAATCATGTTAAGCCATTTGTACAAGAGGTACAGCAACAGCAAGAAACCAATCCCAGCAATAGTCTAGGTGATGTGTACAAGCAAAGTGAGGCTGCAGGATTCCCAACTGACGGTGTAGGAGAGCAGGCTTCTACGGAAGCGACAGCTGAAAGCGAGTGTATTGCAGCACACAGTGGAAGCACAGTAGAGCATTCCGGTGGTGAGTCATTTTAATGATGGCAAAATATTGCTGCCCATTTTTATATATTTTACATAGAAGCAATATGTTGATATTTGCTGTCATATATAATTCTTGCCAATTTTTGGCAATATTTTGCACTGCTATATTTTTCATTTATGCAGTAAAGAACTGTACCACGCACATTTCAGTTAGCGTCTTACAATTTACAGGTAGCTAACCTTTGCAACCTGCATACTTGGCACATGCTGTTGCTGCATGGTTGCTGCTAATCCTGGCTGCCGTGAGCTGCCCTGCTTAGCTCCAGTACAACTTACCAACAGCCCTCACCCACATTTTTGACAGCATTTCCGTTACTGTCTTCTGTCATTCTTTTAATGTTCTCCTTGGAATGATGGTGCATTTAGTGGGGTGAAAATAAGCGACTGTGTTTTACAGAGACAATAGTCAAAAGTGTTGTTTCGTTTTTGGACTAGCCATTCTTTTATTTTTAGGCTCCTCCTGCGGCCTGCCTGCACAGATACCACCGCGAATGGAAGCCTTGGTCGGGCCATTTCAAATCTTTGACCAGTCATTACTTGCTGTGAGAAAAGGACACTGGATTGGTGATGAAGTATGTAGTACCAACAAGTACTCCTGCTATGCTATGCTATGTCTCATGAGCGTATTTTCACTGAATGTATTTCTGTTAGATGTTCTATTATTATTATGTATCTTTATTTTAATGTATTATTATTTTAAAAATTCTATAAAGCATTACCTGCCTAGTGGCTTCCTTTATACAGATAATAGACAACAGAACTCCTTACAGTACTCCCCCCTCTTAAACTAACAATCTGTGTCTTGTTTGTTTACATAGGTCATCGATGCATATCTGCACTTACTCCTAGCGAAAAAGCAACCTTCCCAAGAGTATGTATAATACAAATTGTAGCATTTTACATTTCAAGTTCAGCGTGTGTGCATGTGTGTAAAATATAGATTTGTGATTTGTCTGTATGCAACTGCTATGAGGTTCAGACTTGAAGACTCTCAATATTGTGATCATTTAAGTGCTAGAATATAAGCCAATTACCTTTCCTGACTCTTTCCTCTTTGTGGAACCCATTTCGAAATGCATTAAGTGGTGACCAGATTTTCAACGCCATAACATGCTGTGTCGCAACAAGTATTCTCAGCGGACACTACAGAAACTCTTCATACAAAAAGGTACTACAATTGTATATGGCGCCTTAAGGGAAGAGGGGTAAAAAGGCTATGTAAATGCTTTTCTTTAGGGCCCTGCTTTATCTGTTTGTTTTCCAAATTTCAGTTTCCTCTGCACAAGAGTAGTGTACTCTTCTGTCCTTTTAATAGTGCAAGCCACTGGATTCTTGTGGTAAGCCATTTTTATCTACCACAATTTTCCTATGTTTCATTTAGTTTGATAGCCTGTGTTGATTGTACTCTCCATTAATATTCATGTCTGCATGCTCACTTGCAAGGTTATTACAGTGAAGGACCGAAAAATCCTTGTCATCGACCCCATGGGCAAAGAGGATCAGTACACTCGGAAAATTCTACAAAACTGGCGGTATGTGTGTATGGTATGCATTACTAGTAAGTGATGCTATAACAGTGAAGTGTACGGATACTTGTACCTTTTCCCAGTTGGACTACAACAATTTCCAATTACTGCAATTCCAATATCTTACAGAAATTTCTTACGTACACACTTCCGATATAGTTCAATAACCTCTGGCCCGTGGAACATCGTAACTACGTTTCATCAACTGCAAGTGGACGGTGTGAACTGTGGACCGTTAATTTTAAAAGTAAGTTGGTACTGCCCGGTTGCATATCTATTTTTAGTTTGTAAGTTGTGCATAACAATTATTTGTACATTTCAGTTTGCAGAGGCATACCTTGCCCATCAAGATTTGGGAGTTATAGATACTGGAACATCGTGTATGGATGCTTTTAGAATGGACTTAGCTGAGGAACTGCTGCGCAACTCTGGTGAGAAAACATAACGTTGTACTTCACAAACTGTGACTTATTGTATATCTCATCTGCAGTTTGCACAATTTGCTTTCACTTACATAAACAGACGGTATGATTTCTTTCTAACATTGGCATTGGTATGTTGATTATTAATGCAACATATGTTCATTTTGTACTTTCAGGGACATATTCGTTGCATTATTGATGTACTGAGCTGTACATATAGGTGTTGTTAAGAACACAGCCACTGATTGTATTTCTCGTTACAATTTGCAGATCTTTGAACTGCTACAGCCAGAGGTGGAGTGAGATAAGACGCCGTTTCATCTACACCCACGAGCAAAGGACATTCAAGAAAGAGAACAAAACAATTTAGCATATGCAAGGGCACTAGACAAGGATGCCCCCTATCTCCTCTGCTCTTTGCAGTTTATTTAGAGGCTTTCACCCAGAGTATTAAATTGGCTCAGAACATACCTATGTATGTGCCTTTCCCTGGCTTTCATTACAAAATATTAACATATGCTGATGACATTGCTATTATAACAACAGAAGTTAATAATTGAGCCATATCAAGAACCGCTAAGTATTGGGAGCTAAAAACAGGGCGCAGGGTTGGGGTAGACCTTATATAAAGATATCTTCAGGATATCAAGCTGAACTATGTGGCTACTAGACATAGACTTCATTGCTATAAATTAATATTTGAGTTCTATCTTACCCCTGAAAAAAATAATGGATGGAATAGAGGGGGCAATGATCATTATGCTTGCCCGCGATGCGATCTGGTGGATGCAGATGTTATGCACATGTTCATAACTTGTAGTAAAATGCATGATTTCTGGTCATCAGTGGAGGAGCATTTATCAAGAATAATGGGGGTGGAGTTGCAACTGTACAGCAGCATTATTTTGTTAAATATAGGATACAACGATGTAATTGAACCAGGGATGCATATGTTCATACACAAGGCATGTATAATAGCCCGTATCTTACTCGCTAAAAACTGTAAATCAGTAGGGGCACCTCTTATCTCTGACTAGCATGATGCACTGATGATTAACTTCTGGATAGAAAAAGCGATATCTGTACAGAAAATAATGACTCGGAAATTTCAGAAGCTGTGGGGGCCACTAATGTGTATTTTAGACACACAAGCTAGCTGGGGTTAAAAATTGAAAATTGAAAATTGAACTGCTAAAGTTTATTGTAAAAACGTATGTGCTTTATTTGTTTTGGCCCTTTCATAATTTATTTATATCTATTTCATCCTTATTTTCTTTTTTTGATATGTATATGACTCTGTGGACTCGTTTAAACACGATGTGTCAGTGTTAAAGAAAGCTAACATTCTTAGTGCAACCACCGTAGCAACTTTGAACAAATACTTTATGGATTTAAAAAAATGCAATGACACCCATCACTCGAGACTACGGTCCTTTAATACTGATATTCAGCAGGATATGGTTGATTTGCATAATAACCAAGTAGCTCTTAATCACAATCATCAACAATTGATTGATAAGACAACAGAGCTTATTAAAATAAACCAGAATACTAATACCAAACTTAACAACGTTATAAAAGAGAAAAGTAGCCTCACTCCAAAATTTGTAACTGCTGGTTGTCAAACCTTCTTAACAGCTGCACAATCTGCATATACAGATGTTATTGAAATCCCGATTGATATAAAAACTGGCGACGCAAAAGAAATTTCTGAACGTGTGAAAAAGACTGCCCCAATTAAATCAGGGCTTACACCAAGAAAGATTGATACTCCCAAGACTAATAAATCTAAGCCTGTTAAGCCCAAGAGACAGATTCCAGTCAATAGACCAGAGAGGGCAAAAAAAGTAGAGCAAACAAATAATACTGCTCCATCAACCACTGATACTTTGTTCTTCCCTCCAATGCACCTAAATAAAGGGGAGAGTAGGAGACAATGATTATATTTTAACAGATCTACGTTTATTGCCCTGTGTCAGTCTAGAAAAGAATTATCATTCATAACCAGCAGACATCTTCTGTCGGTTGACTTTATAGTCAATCCTGGAAATGCCATCGATACAACTAGGCTTGTTTTTATTGACAACTATTGTGCTGGGGTGTTGATTTGGATGAAGAAACTATTTGCAAAGCTAGGAATTTTATTAACGCTAAAACACTCACCGGCTAATGCTGAACCAAAAGGGAATAATGATTTTAATGGTTATCTCCATAAAAGAGCGAAAGCCAATTGGACCAAACACCCCTTGAGGGGAGGAGAGTCTGCATTAGATGAGACGGAGGGTTCTAACTTCCCTGAAGGAGACGAGACCATAGATGCAGCGGTGGGGTCTCCCTCATCAGCTTATAATGATTCGGATGGTAATGCAGACACTGATGAGGAATAGGCTAAGTAAATTAGTATACTAACTTGGAACTGTGCCTGCTGCGTTTAAGGGTGTTACTAATTCTAGTATGCCGGAGTGGCTGAAACACCATGATGTGATCTTTCTGCAAGAAACTTGGTGCATTCACGAGTTTATGGTAAATGGTTTTCAATGCCACTGCCTGCCTGCCCAGCAATCGACAGGAGGCCATAACTTAGGTGGATTAGCCATTCTAATACGTGTCAAACTAAATTGGAAAGTGACCCTAATCCCTTCGGGAAGAAATGATGTTCTGTGCTTAGCATGTGAGTGTTTTAACTATTTGATTAATTCTGACAAGAAACTGAATTTGATGAATATTTACAGGCATCCTTCATTTGATAAAGCCGAGTCTATGGCATTTGATGCATGCATGAACTACTTATCATATGCGGATGATACCGCTGTTTGTGACTTAACAACCTGGGGAAATAATGAATACTGGGGTTGATTGCGTGACTGTATTAAGATCCTCAATTACTAAGCTTGCTAGGACTTGGGAAATTGGTAACTTCCCGGAAGATTGTATTTTGTGGGACAAAGCAATGTGGAAACTAACCACTAGAATACAAAGTGAGCTAATATTAAATGAGGATCTTTTGAAACTTTCCTCTGTGAAGGCGCTACATAAGCTGAATACGGTTGGAACCTTTCCCGATTATATGCATTATGCCTCATCGGTATATCTGTGTAGATTTTTTCTATTGTTTAGAACAGGTTTCTACGCAAATATGTTGAACCACTGTAATCACTATTATATCTGTGAGTGTGAGGGGGTGGGTTCTTCTCGATTTGTTCATTTGACATGTGAATGTACAAAATTCTTAACTGCCAGAGCAACCTGGATTTCAGCTTTCTTTGAGGATCAGTTTGACTATGTAAATCAATACGTTATGCTAATGAACCTAACTACGATTCCTGAAATTTCCAGGTTATTTAATTTTTATCGTAACTGTAACATAATTGACGCACGAGGCACTTTAGTTTTAAACTGAAAATTGTTATATGAATTGGAAAACACATAATGTATTGTATTTTGTATGTTTTTTTGTGATAATAATGTTGTGTAATTGTTAAATTTGTTTTTGTTTACTTTAATGGTATTAAGTTACCAAATAAAGTTATATTTCAACTAAAAAAAAAACTAACATATGTATATTGGTATGTGCAATATTGGTTAAATAATAAAATTTAAAAAAATAAAAAGTATGGACCCAAGCGCGCAATGGACTGAATCATGGTCACTGGATGTTTCTTTAACCACCTTACACCCTAGCAAGAAACTCCACATAAAGTCAGTTATAAAGATATAGTCTAGAATATCGGCAAGTCACTTACCGAGTGACTTACCGATTATTTTACATATCCAGGCAACTCATAATAAGGCCCTAAGTGGTTTAACACGCACCAGCTCCATAGGCGCGTCCAGTGCTAATGGGCACACTTGCCATTCATCACTGTCGATTTGAGTGGTCCTGTCAAATATATATAAAAATCCCACATACGCATATGCACTCCCCATTGGCATTAATTACATCATGCAAGTGTGATACAAACTCATTTACCACATTTACATCGTCATTCAACTTCAGTGGTGTAAGCTAAACGTTTACTAACAAAAATGACTGTCAACAGTTTGTGGAATTAAAAAATAGCTAGAGCCTGACAAACATACAATTTTGACTGCCCGTAATCTGCACAATATCCTTGTACTTCAGCTTACTAGAGATAAGCCAGGCTAGACCCCCAGCCACATGACCAAACAATCCTGCGACACCTGGCTTAGACAGTGCCAAGAAATTATTGATTTCGAAATCTGATGAACACCATATCTCCTGTGGTGCAATTATATGGGCTTTACCCAGCTCGTCAGAACATGGCTGTAAAATATTTTTCCGGTAAAGCCCTCAACAATTCCGGGAAAGAGGGAAAGAAAGAAGGAAAGAAAGAAGGAAAGGAGGAACGAAAGAAAGAAGGAAAGAAGGAAAGAAAGATAGAAAGAAAGAAAGAAAGGAAAGAAGGAACGAAAGGAGGAACGAAAGGAGGAAAGATAGAAGGAAGGGAGGAAAGAAAGAAGGAAAGAAGGAAAGAAAGAAAGAAAGAAAGAAAGAAAGAAAGAAAGAAAGAAAGAAAGAAAGAAAG
>JAWWEH010055464.1:0-19421 GCA_035583035.1 Eurycea cirrigera | reverse complement strand
AGGAGTGATGGGCGTTGGTGCTGGGCGCTTGGGCGGGTTGATGTGTGGTGGCCCAGACCGGGCACCGGATGTCGGGGCGATAGGCTTTGCCTTGGCCTTGGTGGGTGTTTGATCTGGCCTTGCAGGTGGTCTGCGGTGTCTTGGCTTTGGTATGGCGTGGCTGGTCCCTGTGTGAGAGGAGAGATGCACATGGTGAGATGTGATGTTGGCTAATGTGCACTCACGTAAAGGTGTACAAGCAGATATGACTTTACAACAGCTCATTCTACAGTCAGGGCATTATTGCTAGGACAGGGTCACAACCGGAGGCCACAGCGGCATGCGTAATGGGCATGGCACAATGGGACACATATGGGAATGGGGCCAATGATTTGCGCTCAGGATGGCTGTGCTCTACTCATGCTACCTACACATGGCGCTGGTGCGATGTATTTACTCACCCGCCTCCACCTCCTCCTTCTCCTCATCTTCATCGCTGCTTTCGGCACCAACATCGCCTGTCCCAACTCCCTTCACCGCTGCTGGCTCGAGTAGGCACAGGGTGACTTCCTCGCATGGTGATGCGTTGATGAGTTTTGGGGATCCTCCCCCAGTGGCCACCATATCCGCCTTGGCCCGATTGTAGTCTTTAACTACCTTCCCCCAGAGGTCCTGCCAGCGGTGCTTTATTTCCTGGACTGTGCGCTGGTGTTTGGCGACGGCGTTCACCTTCGCCATCACGTCCTCCCAGCAGCGGGCCCGCTCTCGGGAGCTCCCTCGCTCTTCTGAGAGCCGAGTAGTTTCAGCCGGTGGTGTTCAATCGTCTCCACCATCATGAGCAGCTCCCCCTCCCCAAAGTAGGGTTTCCTCTTCTTCTTTTGCTTGTCCACGTTGGTGGCCATTTCGGTAGAAATCCGAGCAGGGATGTGTAGACTTGTGATTCAGAGGGGGATTGGGGTTTAGGAAGGGAGCCAGAGGGGCAATGCTACAGATACAGAGCTGGGCTGGGCTCTATTACCAGGCGTTGTGTTTTTCCAGGGCAGGCTCCAACCCCCAGGGCCAGGGCGTAAAGCCCCCTAGTTGCTCAGGTTCTGATGGTCACCACCTAGTATCAATGCAGGGACCATGGGGGGTGAACCTGGCGTCATACGGGGACCCCACACTGGCACATACACCAGGAACACACCTACAGGGAATTCCCCAAGAAGGGACTCCAAAGCTAGGGAGACCCAGCAGGTTTACAAGGTAAACAATGTTTATTTTAAACCGACACAGCACATAGTAATACACCAGGGGCCAGGGGTCCCTTCAGCAGATAGACTTCACAAGGGTGCCAGAGTTGCACATGACACTCAGTGCGGCAGGAGAAGGAAGGTTTTTGGAGACAGTCAAGGTGCAGGTCACAATGTACTGTGCAAATCAAGATAAGAGCTCCTAGCCAGTATTCGCAAAGGTAATCAGGCCACCTAGTTATACCCAGCCACCACCACAGTGAGATAAAGCAGTAGGGTGTCAGAGCTTCAGGCAGGAGGAAGGATCAGGCCCTGTGAGAGGAGGAAACCTTTGTGCCGTGTAAGGGATGGCCAGTTCCTACCCTATACCCCATCCAGTTCCCCCGATGATATAGGGAGATGCTAGTCAGCCGCAGAGAGAAGAGGCACGGTGTGAGAAGGAGTGAAGGAGAGGGGACGAGAGAGAGAGACATAGCTTGAACTAGATGGAGGGAGAATGAGAGAGACACCTCAGGGAGACGGAGACAGACACCGAGAGCCAGGGAGAACTAGGGCGGGGGAGAGAGAGAGAGAGGGAGTGAGGGCGACTAAGGGCACAATGGGAGGATCAGGCCATACCAGGCCTCCTTACCCCAGAAGTCCTGGATCACGTCTGCTGGTGGCCTGCAGGGGTGAGCTGCTCAGGACGAGGAGCCTGGATAGCCTGGGCCTAGATCTGCTGGCTGCAGGGAAGTGCGGGGTGCCGTGGGTGAGAGGCGGGGTGTGAGGTGCCTGGGACCGTTGGTCAAGCGGGTGACATGCAGGTGGGGCCGGCTCGGCAGGTAACCGGGAGGGAGAGCCCATGGAGGCTCCTAGGGTGCCCTCGCGTTGCGGCCGGGCTGACGTGCTGCAGGGGCCGGCGTGGGCCTGGGCACGGCCGGCAGCTGGCAGAGAATGCGGGCAGGACAGCCAGCGGGGCGAGGCACAGAGAAGGCAGGGGAGGAGGGACAGAAGCAGCAGAGAGCGGAGACAGGCTCTGAGGCCCGGGAGAGGCCGTGTGGGGGCCCTCGACGAGCGCCGGTAGGGCCGAGGGCAATAGCCAGCCATGTGGCTGGGACCCGTGGCACTGGCTGGGACACCGGTGCAGCAAGGAGGGCCGTGTCGGGTATGGTCGCCCGCGGGTGCAGGCCTTATCAGCAGAGGCGGGGCCGGGGCCTACAGAGGGGACCAGGACAGTCAGGGCGGCATGGGTTTACCGTAGACGGCCGCAGGAAGGAGCGCCCGGGCCTTGTGGGGGATCAGGGAGCACAGGCCCCACCTGAGGTACCGGTTCGGTCGCAGGACCGAGCCGGTGCTCTTGAAGGGGTGGAGCGGGGCCCTGACGCCTAGTGGAGGGCTCGGGACCCTAGTGGGCCTGGCGCTGTGGGCTCCGGTTGGAGCAGAAGTAAGGGCACTATGGCCCGCGCAAGGTGAGCGGCGGGCAGGCGGGAGCTCGGGCGGTAACCCGAGGGCCAGTGCACATGGACACGTGGGCCTTGGGCGCGTCTATGGCGCTGCTGCAGGGTAGGGCGCCGAGCTGGGTGGAGGTATTGGCGGGCTAGAGCCGTGGTACAGGGGCTCGGCAGGAGAGGCAAGTGGTGAAAAGGAGCCCCTCGTGGAGGAGGGCGGGGCAGGCAACCGAGTGGGGCAGGCGCCTAGAGGGGATGGGTTCCTTTGGCCCCTGCAGGGTGCCCCAACGGGGAGCCGAATTTGGCGGGGCTGGCGCGGCCTTGCTGTGGGCCGGGGCCTCGAGGTGCACCGGGTCTGGTGCGGGGAGGAGTGCTGGGGCAGCCCACGCAATGGCGTGCTGCAGCCGGGAAGATCTTACTGGGTCGGCGTGAGGCCTCCCGGTGGGGCATGCAAAGGTGGACCGGTTATCGGGTGAGGCACGGGCACAGGGAGCCGTGGGCCGAGGCGGTTGCGGGCAGTGGGGCAGGGCAGCCGGTGAGGGCCCTTGGGAGCCTGGGAGGCCCTCCGGCCCGGCGTCTGGGTCAGAGCGAGGCGCCGAGACCCAGGTGCCGGGAAGCCGGGCCCTTACCCTGCTTCAGGGCTGGCCAGCCGGGCTGGTGGAGCGGGAGGACGGCAGCAGGCGGGGTGAGGCCCAGGCGCACTTACCCAGTGGCAGGGTGGAGAGACGACTGGGAGCTCCAAGGTTTGCCCCCTGAGGAAATTACAAGCTAAGCCTCTTCTTCATCTGGCAAATAAGTGGTACAGTCCACATCTCTGCTCTATGAAACACCGATTACGGCAACTAGAGCGAGGGTGGCGGAGAACACACACTGAGGCCAGCCTACATCTAGTGGGGGCTCAGCGCAAGGCCTATAGGGCCGCTATGGCACGGGCTAAGTCGACCTACCTTAATCGGGCGATTCTTGAGGCGCCTCAGTCAGGAGCAGCCCTGTTTCAGTTCTGCAGGGAGTTTCTGGATGACCCCAGGCAGGTTCCCTCCCCGGCCGATGGATTCTGTGAATCCATGGCGGCATTTTTTGATGACAAAGTGACCGCCATCCGGGTTGACATCGGTGGAAGGGGGGACCGGGCTGGGGGAGTGCTGGAGGTGGGATCGGGCCCCTTGGGGGTGGGGTTTCCTGTCTTTCGAGGGCTTGAGGTGAGGGAGGTGGAGGCTTTCATTGGTAAAATGGGCCCCTCGTCCTCCCCCCTCGACCCCCTCCCTACCCCGGTGGTAAAGAGGCTTGCTTCCCTGCTTGCACCTGACATCACGCGTCTGGTGAACTCCAGTTTCGCGTCCGGGGTAGTGCCTCCCTCCTGGAAGGCAGCGGTTGTGACCCCCCTCCTTAAGAAGCCGGGTGCCGATCCCACCCAGAGCAAGAACTTTAGACCAGTGTCCCAGATACCTCTCCTGGCCAGAATCGCCGAGCATTTCGCCACAGAACAGCTTTAGGCCCACTGCGAGACGAACCTCATTCTGCAGGACTTACAATCTGGGTTCCGGCCAGGTAGGGGTACCGAGTCAGTTTTGCTTGACGTGAGGGAGCGGTTGCTGGAATTGGCCGACGAGGGCCGTCCATCTGCTCTCATCCTTCTCGACCTGTCAGCGGCATTCGATACCATCGACCGCACCATTCTGCTTCAGAGACTGCAGGACCTTGCCGGGGTCGAGGGAACTGCGTTACAGTGGTTCACCTCTTTCCTCAAAGACAGATCCCAGCAGGTCCGGCTTGGTGGCCAATGTGCGGGGCATAGGCCCAGCCTCTGGGGAGTTCCCCAGGGCTCGGCCCTATCCCCGCTGTAGTTTAACATCTACATGCGGCCTCTGGCCAGATATCTGGAGACGTGTGGGGCGAGTTTCTAGATGTACGCTGACGACACCCAGCTGGTGGTGGATCTCGGAGTAGGAGGTTGGGGGTGGGAGAGGCTGGTGCCCTGCCTTGAGGGGTTGCGGGTCTGGATGAGTCGGAACTGGCTTTGTCTCAATGAGGCAAAGACCGAGGTCCTGCTCTCCGGTCACGTAGCCCCCTCGTCAGGCCCGACCCTCCCTTGGCCCCCCACCACCTACGGTGGAAGCCGCCAAGAGTCTGGGTGTCCGTTTCCATCGGTCGGGCAGGATGGCACACCAGATCACTGATGTGGTGTGCTCTGCCAATTTCCAGCTCAACCGCCTTGCCCCTCTGTTGCCCCTCCTGGACCAGGCTGCCCGAGCCACCCTCTGTCAGGCCTTGGTGTTATCGCGGTTACAATATTGTTGTTCTGCGTACACCGGCCTGGCAGGGAGGGATATTCATCGGCTCCAGAAGGTGCAGAATCGGGCAGTTCGTCTCGTAGTGGGTCTGTGGAGGCGGGATCATGTGTCGGAGGCCAGGAGAGCTCTGGGATGGCTTGCTCTGGAGGACCAGGTGCAGTGCCGGGGCCTGTGCATCATGTGGAGGGCTCTCCACGGGCAGGGCCCCAGGTATTTGCAGGCACGGTTTCAATGGGAGCGGTCTGATCGCCCGAGGAGGGGGGCACGCCTCGACCGCGTGATGGTTCCACGATGTCGCAGGGAGCGTAGTCTGGGGCAGCCCTTTCACGCCGAGGTCCTGTTTGGTGGAATGCTCTACCGGCTAGCATCCGGGGATTGCGGACCTTTCTGGCCTTCAAGAGAGCCATTAAGACCTGGTATTTACGGGAGAGGTAGCCCCCCCCGCGTCCTGGATGCTTCCTGGCCCTGTTCCTGCTTTCTTTTAAATTGGATACTGTTTCTCTGTTTTATCTGTTTTTAGCCGTTTATGTTGCATGCTTTAGCGCCTAGAAGCCGTTTGGCCTTAGGCGCGGAAATATAAACTAATAATGATAATAATAATAATAATAATAATAATAATAATAATAATAATAATAATAATAATAATACAGCTTAAAATGGCTGACCACCGCGTGGAGCGGCTCCGTCGGAGGGGCGGGGCTTCCAGCGAGGCGTGCCCTGCTCCCAGCTGGGCGGGGCTAGCTCTTCGCGCACGGCAGGCTCAGGGCCGGCGCTGCCAGGGAGAGGGGAGAGCTGCAGGCTTCAGGGAGGGGGGGGGCGGCGCGGGCTGTGGAGCGCAGGGTGAGAGCCAGGGGTGAGCGCGGTGCTCCTCACTCATGCAGCTGGCAGGGCAGGGCAATGCGTTCTGAGGCAGAGGCAGGCAAGACACCACGGATTATACGCAGTCGGAGGGGCAGATCGTTGAGGCAAGAGGCACTGGGGGTTAATAACAGGCAGCGCACGAGCAGTAATTTCCAGAGGCGATCAATAGGTTTCAAAGTGAAAACAGCTGTTACAGGGTACTATTAAAGGCAGTCCGTAAGCACAATTACAGTACAAAGGCAGTTTGCAACTAAATTCCATAAAGAACTCCGGACGCCATGGGCAATAATGACATGTAGACTGGGGTTACTTTAGAGACAGGGGAGGGAGACAAGACAATTAGGCAACCACAAGCAAATTTTCAAAGTATACTTCTTGCTAAAGATGGTGAGGCTTGGAGGGCATGGGAAGGGGAGATAAGGCACAGAAAGAGAGTTGGGGCCCACCAGAGAAAACAGAAACTTTAGTTACAGGGAGAGGAGGCTAGTTACAGTTACAGGGGATACTTACAGGGCAAGTACAGACAGCAGGCAGGTGAAGGAGAGCCGGTGGACCCCTCGTCCAGGTCGGTAGAACAGGAAAAGCAGCCAGAACCCCCAAGAACACACACTTAAGTACCCCTCTAGAGGTGTGGGCTTTGCGCAGTCACACACACTTGCACACACGCAAGCCTACTAGTCAGTCACACTTCGCCAGCCAATCAGAGAAGCGCAGGGGTCTGGGAGCAAGGACGAATCAGGAGAGAGCAGGGGGAGGGAGCGCAGGCAGCCAATCAGGAGCAGGGAGGAGACCGAGCCCCCTTCCTGGGCAGGGGAAGCAGCAGGGAGGGGTGACAGGCCAAACTGGTTCTCCCACCCCCAAGCAGGAAAGGCAAATTCACACATGGCTGTTAACAACAAAAGGCCAGACAGCCAGGCCCTTTCCCAGGCTGGGATCCACACAACACACCCCAGTGGGAGGAGAAATGACAGGCCAGAGAGAGAAAGACAGGAAGGAAGCCCGGAGGGGGCAGGGAAGGCAGGAGATGAGAGCCCAGGGCCCTGGGGCCCCAGGGAGTAGAATCCAGGAAAAGACAGAAGTCAGTCACACATGCCTCCCAAGATGGAGGGCTGTCAGTCACACAGAGGAGAGAAAGGAGGGGCGCGGGGCAGGCGCTGCAGCAGAGGGGCAGACATGCAAAAGGATTTTAGTAGCAGGCTTGCTCATACATACAGGCAGGGAACAGGCAGGCGGGGCGGGGGACCCATGTAGCGTGTAGCGCAGGGTAGCGTGTAGTGCAAGACAGGTAGCAAGGTAGCGCAGTGGGTCAGAAAGGCCTATACAGGTGGCAGTGTGTGGTGTCTAAGGTGCACACAGAGGCAGGCAGGCTGGGGACACTGAAACAACCCAAAATCACGAAATGGTACATGATGACAATAGGCGGCCGCCTAGGGCGCCACACTAAAAAGGGCAGTCACAGTGAAAATAAATTTGTGGACACAGTTTTAAAAGTTTTAAAATAGCTGGGGTGGATGGCCAATGTTCTCAATAGTGTATGATCGAGATCAATAAAGGCGAACATGCCTAGCCAGAATAATGCCAAGGCGTTTAACATCTACATTGAGTTGAGTTAGTGGGCTGTCTCTGTTAGCCTTAAGCAGTAATGAAATGAGACCTTCCCTCATGGTAGCCGACAATTTATCTCGCTCCTATAGATCTTCAAAGAGCTCAAGTAGGATAGGGGTAAGGATGTCTTGAAAAGCAATATAAAATTCACCCGGAAAACCATCTACTCCCGGAGTCTTGTTCCTAGCTAGTCCTAGGATGACTGCCTTAATTTCTTCTCTAGTTATCGAATCCTCAAGAGCCCATGTCTGGTCTAGTGTCTGCAAAGGAATCGTAGCTGAGTCCAGCAACTGTGCAAACAATTGCGGATTAGGGGATGGGGAGGTGGCATATAATCATTGAAGGTAGTCGACAAAGGTGTCATTGACTTCATGCTGGGTATTAACTAACGACCCAGTCAGTGTGTGGATCACTGGTATTACAGTTTTACGCTGTAAGAGATACAGGAGGCCTAGCCGCCCTACTCCTCCTGGATCTCTCTGCAGCGTTTGACTTAGTAGACCACGACACCCTTTGCTCACAACTGAAAAATTCTGTCAATTTCTCACCGGAAGCCACCAAGTGGGTCGCTTCCTGCCTATCCGGACGGACCACCAGAGTCTTTGCCAATGAAGCCTCAGCATCCCCCTGCCCAGTCACCTATGGTGTCCCGTTTGGTTCTTGTGTCTCCCCCACACTGTACAACATATACCCCAAGCCACTATTTGAGCAGTTGTACAGATTAGAGGTGGCCTACACAAACTTTGCAGACGATACCCAGATACTACTTCCCCTCACTGGCAACCATATCGATGATACCACCATAATCAACAATGTCTACCAAATTATCCAATCATGGATGGCAGAGCACAGGCTCTGCCTAAATGATGATAAAACCGAGATTCTCGTGGTCGGCCTTGCCCACCGCCTGAAATCACTACCCCCAGAATACTCCAGCTTCTGCATAGCTGGTAACCGCATCCCCGTTTTCTACTGTAGTTAAAACACTAGGTGTCTATCTGGAAGCGGATCTCTCCATGACCCGACAAACCAACGCCATCGCCTCTTCCTCCGCTTACCACTGCAAACTCATCAATGCCGCCCACCCCCTCCTCCCGAAAGAACATTGCACCACGCAGGCGAGGGCAATCATAGGCGCAAGGCTGGATTACTGCAATGTCCTCCTATGCGGCACTTCAGCTACAAACATCAGAAAGCTCCAAACAGTACAGAACAATGCAGTTAGAGCGGCACTGGGGATCGGTAGGCGCGACCACATCAGCAAGGCTAGGAAAGATCTGCACTGGCTCCCAGTGCGCGAGCGCATAGCATTTAAAGTCCTTTCCATCACCCACTGGTGCCTTACAGGTACGGCCCCCATTTATCTGCGAAACGCTGTCAACAAGAAAGCCCACACCAGACCGCTCCGCTCAAGACAATACACTCTGCATTCCCCGATTCTCCAGGAAAGGGGCCGGAGGTGCTTCCTTCACCACGGTTGCTCCCAAACTCTGTAACGCACTTCCCCCTACACTACGGTCTCAACCAGCATACTGGCCTTACAGGAAAATGCTGAAAACTCACCTCTTCAGCAACCTTTGTAACAACGCCTGGCCACCGACAAAGGATATGTAACACCTAGTCGAATGGTCTCGGCTGACAACTGTAATTTGTATACTGAAACAATGTATCTGTAACGATGAAATTAAGTGCAACCATGTGCAACCCAGCACTCATTGTCTGTAACCTCTAAGCTTTGCGCCCAGGCACATCAGGGTTTATGGCGCACTACAAGTGCAAAAATAAATAAATAAAATTACTGTAGATTGTTGCTGCTCTTTCAGCAGCCGAGCGAGCAACTTTACCCGGTTTCCCTCCCTCTCTGTATTGTAATTCTAGGTAAGTGTTTCGATCAAAGAGACTTAGCCTGTTAAGGGTAACCAGGTGCGCTACTTCTAACTCCTGCAGTTGCAGAGATTGGGCCTGTGGCAATTGGAGATTGGCCTGGAAGCGTGAAAGTTAGGTTTCTTGTAGGGCAATTTCCCGAATTAGTGTATTCCTAACCCCTACACGAGTGCTGATGCAAACACCTCTTAATATGACTTTCATGGCATCCCAAACTACTAACTTAGATGGCCCAGAGTCGGCATTGCACACATAATAATCACCTATTGTGTTTTGCAGGAGTTGTAAAAAGGGCGTATCCTGCAGCATATTAATGTTGAGTCTCCACCTAGGACCATGGGGTCTAGGTGCGGTGACTGTAATGCATCGGCCATTTTCTCACTAACAAAAAGATAGTCCAGTCTAGTGCCCAAATTCAAATGTGTTGTAAAATGAGTTTTTTGGGAAACATTGGGATGTGACAATCGCCATAAATCTTTGCTGTTCCAGTCGACTAAAACCTGTTTGAGGCTGGAACTTTTTCTCACGTGTGGTCCCACTGTTCCTGATGACCTGTCTAAAGTCGGGTCAGTGATGCAATTAATTTCGCCCACCCTCCAGAAAAGTGGGGAATAAAATGGGGTCATCAATCTTAGGGGCCTATGTGTTAATGAGACAAATCTCCCTATGTTCTATGCGTGCTCTTAAAACAATAAACCTACCCTCTGGATCGATTCAATATTACTACGGGAACCTGTGGCGCAAACCAAACAAGCACACTCCTAGCCTGGCTGGAGAAGGAAGTGCTGACTGTTGTCACTCTCCATTTATGCTCAAGTTTAGCAAGTTCTAGTAAATTGAGGTGTCTCTTGTAAGAGTGCGATATGCACCCTATGACGCTGTAGGAATTGTTTCACTCTTAACCTCTTAACATACCCTCCCAATCCCCGCACATTCCATGATGCACTGTTCTAACCTCACATTTTTAATTAATCTTGTAATGAAAGTAACGAATGGCCCTAACTAGTACCCGTGGTTCATGCATGCCGGTTGCCTGAAGAAACATAGAACTAAAACTGACAAACTAAATCCCCCCACCCACAGATAGCAAATGCTGCCCAAATAACCCCTCATACGCTCGCATTACCAAGAGAAACCAATATAACAGTAACATGAAGATAATGACTATAACTGTCTTCATATATGAATTTAGAGATCGTTTAGCAGTACTAGTACACCTTGTATGCATATTTCCTATTGGGGGTCCCTCCCCCTAGGGAGGGAGCACCTCCCCCGTAGGAAACCATCCCCAGTACCCAAGAAGGCTGGCTGCTACCACCCTCGGCTACGACTAGACCAACAAATGAAGATCTGGCTAGCATTCCCCACCCACTTCCATTGTACGTAGCATCGCTCAAACACACTCTCCCAACATGTAACAAGCTATACACTAGTTCTTAGCTTTTCAGTAGTGAAGAGGAGGCTCCAGAGCTCACGCTCCTTGAGGAATTGTCCGTGATTTGTGAGCGATCACTTGAGGATGCATTTAAGGAGCCTGCTGATCTGCGACAGTGGTCAAAATCACCATGCGTGAAGGTCGTTGGATTGTGCTGCTGAGAATGTGTGAGAGGTCTATTAGGCGATGAAGTCTTCAGATGAGTGTTCACAGGAGTGAATCTGTGTCCTTCATCTGGTTCCTCAACTGTAGATCCACTGTGTTGCAGACGCGATAGATTAGTGGAGTCGGGCCAGTCAAGATGTCTTCAGGCATGTGAAAAACAAAAAGAGCTTTGTTATCGTAGAGCACCTTCAGCCTAGCTGGGAAGAGAAGCATGTACTTGAGGCACCGGTTCCTTAATTCTCTTTTAGCCAGTTCAAACGACTGTCGATGGGTTTTGGACCAATTTGGTATAATAAGGGAAAAAATGGCCCTGGAGTTGTCGATTCGTAGTGGACCATTCTTCCTGAAATGGGACAAGATAGGCTCCCTGTCTTGATAGTGAAGTACCTTGGCAATAATGGCTCTGGGAGCCTGGCCCGCTTTCGGTGCTGGAATGAGGGCTCGTTGGGCTTGTTCAGTGCTAAAGAAGGGGGAGAGGTAAGCAGCACCTGCTTGTTTAAGGATCAGTTGTTCCCCTCGTACTTCTCGGGGATACCTACAATCCTTACATTAACTCTGATTGCAGGGGCAAAGTGTCTCTTGGAATGCCGCTTTTAGCAAGGATAAAGAGCACTCCAGGACCTCTGACACCCATTGCGTGGAAGGAGGAGCTGGGTCAGTTGTTGGGCCTGTTGGGATGACACAGAGTTGGGCATTGGGGCCGGTCGCTCCGACTGAGAGTCATCCCTTGCCCCATCCTGTTTGTTGGTGGCACCACGAAGGATGAACGTATCCAAGGTGGGCTGGGAGGCTTGGGATCTTGACTTATGACTTGGTTTGCCCATATTGGCCACTTCACATTAAGGATCATGTGGGGCAGTTGGAGCAACCGGGGCAGAACGCCACTACCGTGTAGAGTTACCCACCCACCCAAAAAAAACTCTGTACCAGATATAGTGCAAACAGGCAGTGTATAGTTGTCCCTCTTTGTGCAGCTTATGTCAGGCACCAGGTTGAAGGAATGATGCTGCGAATACCTCCAGGCAAGTTGGGGGACAGTGGATCGGTAGATCCAGTTGCACTGTCCCCACACTGAGTAAAATAGTGAAGAAGCGAAGGGTAAGCGGTCAGCCCAGCTGAATTTAGCCTGCCGTGACGCTCACCTGAGCTGGGGGGGAGGGGGCGTGCCCCGGTTACCCCTGTTCAGGCCTCCTGAAAGAGGAGCGGAACTCCAAAGGCAGAAGGTTGGTCCGCCCCCTGGTACGCCCCCTGGTGCCTCCTCAGATTGTCTCCTCAGGCACAGCAAGAATGCCTCTGTGTGTAGGGGGCGGGTGGAAAAGCGCTGCCTTTCCTGGGTCGGATTTTCAGCTGGTGTGCCTCCCCCGGTCCCTGCCAGTGTTGGTGGTAGAGCGGCAGGTCACACGTCTGTATAATCTTTAATGCAACAAGGCGTGCAACTTACCTCAACCTGGTGAAGTGAAATTGCTGCGGAGCCCCACGTCTTTCTGCCATCTGAATTTGCCAAAATTAACTGTGCACTTCTCTGTACCCTCCAGACCCCAGTTCATTCTTTTTTCTTTTTCTTATTTGCCTTGTTTCCCTACGGCTGCCTTCCCATCCCGGTTTCCCTTCTCTGTGCCAGAGTTCCCCTGCCTGTGTCACCTCTGGGGTGCCCTTTCCTGGGTGGACCCCAAGCAGGCCTAGCTCTGAGGGTCAGACCTGTCCCTGCTTGTGGCAGGCCTCACCCACAGAGCGCAGCCCGACAAAGTCGCCTTTTTTTTCGTTTTGCAAATCTATCACTGCTAGGGGGGTCACCCCTAGCAGTGATATAAAATTTGGAAAACCAAAAAAAGGCAAGAGCCTTTTTTGCACTTACTGCATGCCACCTTTTAGTGGCATGCAGCATATTGGCGTGAAATCTGTTTTTTTTGTGTGCCTCAAAGGAGTACAAAAAATAAGGTCCAATACGCCAAAAATATGGCTGGCGTATACGCCAAGCTCGCGGCATGTACGGCAAAATGATTGGCATACAGATTATTGGCGTATAGCAAATTTTACGCTTGCGTGGAATTTGGTATACGCCAAACTCTAAATGTGGCGCATACGGCAATATTTGTGGTAAAATATTTTTGCGCCAAATATTGGCGTTAAACAGTTTGGCGTACATGTACGCCAAACTCTAAATACGGGCCATTATGTATGTCATATTTACCTGCCTGCCACTTTAATTTAAAACTTCACATATATTTTTCGTAATATCTATCTGCCTACCACTACGCTGCACTACCATGTGACATTTTACCATGTATTTTATTTTCCCTGCCTGTGTACAAAACGCTATTTCCTGCCTGCCACTTTAATTTAAAATTTTACATGTATTTTATATCCGTTAGCCCTGCCTCTACACTGCAATTTAAAATGTCATTTTATTTACCTTGCCATTACGGCTTCACGCTAAATGTGTTTTCCTAACCTGTGTGCCCATTCACTACCACCTTGACCCAGGCTCTGTCACCCCAATGCTA
The DNA here is from genome assembly GCA_035583035.1 of Eurycea cirrigera. Classification (NCBI taxonomy): domain Eukaryota; kingdom Metazoa; phylum Chordata; class Amphibia; order Caudata; family Plethodontidae; genus Eurycea; species Eurycea cirrigera. Next base: position 6,038 of record JAWWEH010055464.1, on the reverse strand, counting down.
ACCCCCTAGAACCACTGTAGCGTGTTCGATGCACAGGCATGTAGCATAAGGCTAACCTACAGGGTACATATCTTTCCCTGCCAGCCTGCAGTTTCCCTCTCCAGTGACATAGCAGGTAATGACCACACACTATTCCCTCTGACTAAGCCCAGCTGCAGACTAGCACCAGGGTCAATGTGTCTTTGATTGAAGTTCCCTGAGACCTGAAATGTTTTTTGTGCTTGATCTGAGGAGTCAGTTTGGAAAGCCAGACGGGTATTTGAGTTACTCTCAGCTCCAAGCTGTTAAACACCCGCGAATTGCATTACTCAATGCTATTCTCACAATCACCATACTCCACAACCAATCACTCTCTTGGAAATATCTAAAACTGTTTCCCCAATCTAACCTTGGGCGGATGACTCTCGTGATCTTACTGACATTACCAGCCCACATAGCTGGAACCCAGATTCCGTCACGAGAGCCTCCCGGGTACTCGCGCACTCCTCTCAGCAGTGTGGATGCGCGAGACACCCTCACGCTCTCAGAGGCGTGTGAGGGAGCGTCGCCCTCAACCGACGCTTCGTCAACGCAGCCACAGTTGATCGATGCTCCGTGCCTCGCTGGGGAAACTCACCTTGCCTGACATCACAAAAGTCCCGCAAGGGGAGTTAGCTATACTCCCGCGGGCCACTGCAGTGAATCTCGGGGAATCGGGTACGTGAAGCGCCACTATCCAGCGCTGCTCGTCGCTTGCCCTGCTTCCTCTCTGGGAGGGCCTACCCGACACGCCCCTCTCCTGCCTCCAGACACACCCCTCTTAGCTGGGGGCACTTCCCTGTAGAGAGGGAAAGATAGATAACATGTTAGAGGCGGCCAATGTATACAACGGGCGCAGAGCAGGAAATTTAGGCTCTGCTCAGAGGCTTATTAGCTTATCTCCTTCTTTAGTAGGTCAAACCATAATATTTAGACTAACTTTATTATTATTTTATTATTGAGGAAACTTTATGAACTAACAATAGAAGACATAAAATCAAAGATACCAACATCCAGTTTGCCTGGAGATTTGCAATACGAATATAGAATACGGAATATGAACAAAAGACCCTAACAGTCACAAATTTCATTGGATGAGACCCTTCTACTTGCCCTGACTGCTGAGTTAAATAAGATTGTCTGCTTAGAGCTCCCCTTTGAGATTATTTAACCCAATAAACTAACCCAGACTAAATTCCTCTACAGAGGACGATTTCTAGAACAACATCTCAAGAAATAACACATAAAACCTGGCGCCGCCAAATCCAAAAATTTGTAAATCATTGGTATATCAGGGGGGGAAATCTTAGGGAACAACATTCTCAAGTGTGGGACTAGTTTAAGTTGGAAGTAACCATCCCTAAATCTCATTCCAGGTCATCCAGTTGAGTTTGAGTCCAGAAGCCCAGCTCAAGCTGTACCTGAGATACAGACCCCCCCCCTTTCCTCCGATGGTGAAGCCAGACTTCCTAGCATTCTTAAAATCACTGAGAAAACCACTCGCGGCGCAGGCCTCCCCAGACCTTGGCGTGTAGTCTGGGGTGGTTGTAGTCGACCAATCTTCACTGCCAACCCAGATCATCCAGAGAAAATGTCAGTGTTCAAGCATAATACAAGCACCTCTATTTACCCTAAAGAGTCTGTGTCAGGTATTTTTAGGAGGATCTGCTAGCAACCCAGATCTAAGTTTCATACTTAACCTATGTAGTCTAAACATAGATTGCACAGTAAGGGACATTTTAAAAATAGTTAAAAGGTGACAATTTTAGTGTAAAGTGTTATGGTGTCTGGGATGCATTTAATGTTTAACCCCTTAACTGAGGCCATTGGGATACGTTATCCCAATGGCAAATCCAATGCAAAGTAGCCACCCACATTCCTGATTTATGACGAGACTGTCTCGTCACCCGCACTGAAGGGGTTAAAGGTTAATGTTAGTATGTGCACCCAGCTTAGTGTTATGTTGTTTAAATGTTACAAAATCCAGAAAATGTTTCTAAGTAATGCTAACATGTATTTTTACAAGACAAATTTCCCCAAAAATATTCTCACCTGAAAGGGTTAGTAAAAATTATGTAATTAATTAATGTGTGTTTAATTATTTATTACATGTTGAGTTGTTATGGGTTCTCTGTTGACTGCATGTGCAACCATCGTGCTTGCCACATTTTTCCTATGATGCAATGATGTAATAAAAGTTAATGCATATTAATTTTACCACTTGTATGGGCTCCATAGGTTTCTATGGGAAACCTATGGGTGCCATTCATACGTTTAAAGCCTGTAAGTCCAAAAATGCTTTAAAGTATGTCTAAAAATTATTTACATGTATCTGTGATTTTTCCCTTGTCACAGGGGATCACAGCAGTGTAGGAAAAATACATGTAATAATTTAAAGTGGTAAATAACATTTATTGCATTTAGGGATTTAACAGTATTTAATAAATACCTTTCATCAACTGCAATCAAAAATACAAAAATGCATACATGGTCTTAGCATGTTTACACGTGTTTATTACGCAGTTTGGATTTTTTTCCAAAGGCTTCCCTGATTTTTTTATTTTTTTTAATTCTTTGTGAATTTTAAATGTATTTATTTAGGGATGCCAGGTAACTACATACACTGCATTAAATCACACGTGTAAAACACATGTTAGGAAAACATTGTAAAAATGATTAGGAAGATCCTAAATACTTATAGTATTTCTTCTCTGCCCTTTAGTTCAGTTTTCCTCGCGTTAAGCTGGGTTAGGTCAGGCAGGTAGGATGCCAGCCTATTGGTATGGAGATTTACTGAGAGGAGTACTCCTGGCCGAGTGCAGACTTACTGGGGCCAGGGAGGCCTCAGGAAAATTCGAAAAGAACATCCTGATGATGTGGAAAACACGACTGAAGGACAAAGAACCCATGCTTTGGCAGGAAAGCTAAGGTAAATTAACCAAAAGATACTGATTTTGTGTAAAATCAGTTTCTCAAGTTATGAAGGCCAGATCGGCTTCATACTTGAAAATACTGTTGCTAGAAGGGCTAGCTAGCCATGAATGTAATCTGGAGTGATTACTGCATGGGGAACACAAGGTGTAGGTTAAAAATGCTTTAACCCCTTAAGTGCGATTGACGAGCATGTCTCGTCATGAAAGATAGGGAGGATTGGTGGTTGCCCGTTTTTTAACATGGGGTTTTCCATAGGGAAATAATTTTTTAATGATTTCCTATGGTGGCACTTAAGGGGTTAAACGTAGAAAAAAAACATTTTTAAAATCTGAAGTCACTTTAGGTGATTCAGACAAGTGTAATCTACAGAGCGACCTGTAGTTTGCAAGAAAATACTTGGTATTTTCTGAGGAAAAATAACAGTTTTTCCAAAAAGGGAACCCAATGGTTCCTGACGTTGGGACTTAACTCTCAGACTGTACAGTCACAGAATAAAAATCAAGAAGAAAATATGAAGAAAAATCGTTGTAAGAAGATGGAAGCTAATTGATTGGAACTGGAGCCCAGGAGCCATCTTGAGTGATGTCACTAGGGCGGAGCCAGCCACCAATAAATGCCAGGACTGAGAGGACATCGTTGTCTTGCACCTTGGATCCATTTTGGAGAAGAACCTTTGCCAGTAATTCGAGAGGAACCTGCCAGGACCTCTGCCAGACAACCTTGGGATTGCATGCAGAGTTAGTGCAAGCAGCAAAAAGCTTAAAAGTGAGATCCTGTTGCGAGTGGGGTAACCCAAATGAGGATTTCAGTCCAGAAAACCGAAAGCAACATCAGGCTAGACGTTGTAGGAGCCAGGAGCCACCCAGAACCAGAGGACCCAGGTGTACTGCCACTGCAGAAGTCTGAGCTGCCAGGACCCAAACCCCAGTGGAAATCCGTGAGGAGCCAGGAGTTGAGGGCCTTAAAGCAGGAAAACTGCGCATTGGAGCTCAGGCTTGAGCTCCAGTGAGTATTAATAGGGACCACGTTATAGCCTTAGTGTATGCTAGGTACCATTGTGTCTCTTTATTAATACACAATTGTTTTTAAAGTGTTTCTACGTTTAGTGTGTTTAGTTTTAGATGCGTTTTAACGTGAAAGTGTAAACAATTTATTTTAAAAGTGTGTATTTTTTAAAGCCGCTTTAGTCCCGGTTTAGGTATTTTGTGTGCCTAGCTTCTGTGTAACGTGCAGGAGTGAGCTAGTGGGGACGTGGCTAGTGGGGTTTACTACCCACTATAGAAAGGATTTTATTTTTACTGCTTTGTACCGGTCGCTGATTTTTGCTAAGCTAGTCAGAATACTAGTCTTAGGCAAAAAGTCAGAAAAAGTTCAAAATTGTTTTAAAGTGTTAAGAATATTAATTAGCCTAGAGCTAGGCTACATATTCTAAAGTTGAAGAAATAAAAGTTAGTATTTTTCCCAAGACAGGAAAGTAGGACGCGTTACAGTGTAGATTTGATTTTTCCCAGGAGCTACAGGCTGAACCCGGACCGAAATCGTGTTGGATAGTGTATGTAATACAAGGTTACAGGTAATGCAACATTGTATAAGGTTATTGTTTGCCTAGGATTTTTGTTACAGATTGTACACAACGTTTGTAAGGTAAAGCAAAAATATTTACCTACCTTTTTAAAGCGTGTCCCTGCTTGGATAGCGTAGTGTGGTCATCCCCTGGGTTGTGCAGGTCCATGCCTGCATCGAAATCCCCTTGGTGGAGTCACCTGCAGTGTCTAACCAAAGTCGGAAAAATATTACGCGGTGACATTTTTCTAAGTGCTGTTTTCGCATCATTGTGCATGCCCATGGACTTAGTCGTTTTCCTGGTTGAAAAATTAATACGTTTTAGTTGTTTTATTCATTCAAAGTTGAATAACTTTGAAATGGTTAAGGTAGAATGTTAAAATAAATTGTATTAAATCAAGTTAAGTCTGTTCTTAATTCTAAACATTTTTCCTGATTTTTTTACAAGTGTTAGAAATATTTTTTTTAAAAAGGAAAAGACTGGTTAATTACATTTTTTAATTGATTTAATTGTGTTAGTAATTCATAGCAATTCAGCTAGGTCCAGAACTTGGGTCAAATTGTTTTTCTTTAATTGCTAGGCATTTATTGTCATTTTAGAAAATACTTTTACTGATGTCGAAGCGTGCTTGAACCCAAGAAAAATATTTTAACCAGACAAAATACTGTCATACTACATTTTCTGGACTTGGAAAAATTCCTGTGAATTAGCGAAGTGTCTAGAGGGGGTATAAAAGTACAGGTTGTGAGGAGTAATCTGAATCGATTTTACAGAATGAAAGTTTTTTCAGAGAAGTCCCCAGATACCCCAAAAAAACTGTGTTTAGAAGTCATTTTAAGCATAGATTTACTAGTCCATCTCTAGGGTGAAATAGTAAAACGGTTAGGCCTAAAATCCTAGAACCTTTTTCTGTCAATAGGACAGGTTTTTCCTGATTTTCCCAGGCCACAAAAATTGCACTTAAAAATATTTTCCCTACAGGAGAATATTTAAAGTAAAAAATAAATACATAGAAAATACATTGCTTACCTGATTAAGTGGTTCCTAAAGTATTAGGTCCATTCACCAGGGTCCAGTGATAATTTTCCAGTATACATAAAGTACTGCTGCTCAATTGAGTAGTCAGAAAAGTAATTGGTTCTGTTTTCATCCCAATTAAAAGGTTCATTCCACATCACTCTGTACTGGTACATATCCATATATTCATAGTGGTGGGGAAAATATTTATAGTGTAATAAACTGTGTTTGTTTACATTGACTTTTTCTCAGGGTTTCAGAGCAACACACTCAAAGCAGAGCATTGAGTGTCAAAGTTTGGTGTGACCACAGTCACTGTAGGTCTCAGCAACACAAAAAGCACAAAAAGCAAATAGGGATTTTTTTTCTTGAAGTTCAACAAATACAAAAACCTGAACTTCAAACCTTGCTGTGTCTTTGCTTGGTGGGAATGTGTAAAAGCAAATATTGTATTCTCTGGGTATTTATTAACTAAAAGGTTATTGCTTGGATTGCATTTTTGTAC
>JAWWEH010054357.1:0-10139 GCA_035583035.1 Eurycea cirrigera | reverse complement strand
GTGAATATTGTGTTACACTCACTACCAGAAACATATTGTACTCTACTCACTAATAGAGAGTTCAATTTGGCTAAATCCCAATCGGAGTGAAAATTGTGATCCACTCACTACCAGAAACTTATCATACTCCACTCCCCAACTGACTGCACACTGTGGCCTACTCCACACCAGAGTATATTGGATTCTACTCACCATCTAAGTGCATTTGCCACTCCACTTCCATCCGTTATACTGTGTTCCACCCCATATAAGTGAATATTGTGTTCACTCCCTATATGTATTATATTGTAATGAGTGCATATTGTGTACTGCTTCACACTTGAGGGTATTTCAAACTCTGTGCACCATCGAGAGAGTATATTTTACTCCACCCCATCTGAGTGAACAGCGTGTTCATCCCTTCGGCGTGAATACTGTGCTCCACTGCCAAATAATTTTGTACTCAACCCACCAACTGATCACATGCGGTGTACTGCCCCCTACTTGAGTGTATATTGGAGTATGCTCTCCATCTAGTTGTATATTTTATAACACCCCCATAGAGTTATATTGTGTACCAACCACATGTGAGTGTATATTTTGTCCCAGCCATTATCAGAATATTATATTCCACCCCTGAGGGTATATTGAATTCATCTTACAATAGAAGTGTATATTTATTCCATCCCATCAAAGCTGTACTGTGTACCACCCCATTAGAGTTATACAGTGATACACTTCTCTTCCAAATCATACAATCTTCTACTCCCCAACTGACCTAGATATTCACCCTTGCCACCGAAGTGCACATTGCGGGCCTCTTCTGAGTGTACATTATGTCCCAGTCCTTATCAGAATTTTGATATTCCCCTCCACCCCTGAGGATATTTCGAATTGTATACCACAACATTAGAGTTAAAGATTGATTCACTTCCATTCCAAATCAAACTGTTTTCCACTGCCCAACTGAGCCACATAATTCCAATCATCGCTAATAAGCATATTGTGTTCCACTCCACATGTAAGAGAAGATAGTGCTACAATCCCAGTCAGTTCTACTGCAACCCTAATCCCCTATCAGTGTTCCTGATTGCACATAATCCTCCCCACACAAGCGTATATTGGATTATACTGACCATCTAATGATATATTTAATCCACCCCTCCAGAGCTATACTGCACCACACCCCATAAGAGTTAAATAGTGTACCATTTCCCATCCAAACTAAACTGTGTTCCACTGCACATCTGAGTCTCATAATTCAACTCACTGTCTGTGTGCAGATTACGTTCCACCCCACAATTTAGTGAAGATTGAGTAGTCTATGATGAGGACTGCCACATCTGGAAGAAAAACTTCAATATCCTCACTATGATTAGACCTATCAGATAAAGAAGTCAACGCTTTATTAAAGTTCCAACATACAGGAAGATCCGGACAGGGGGCAAGACGTGCAAAAGGCTTGCAGCAACAATTTGGAATATGCTGCCAGAACACGTCGGAATGGAAGCAGACCACATGAAATTCAGAAAGAAACTTAAAACGTGGTTATTTCCCACTGAACTGAAATCTCAACTCTCTAAGAGGAAGGACAGAATATCGCTAGTCCCGAACACCAGATAGAGACTTACGAGTAGGACTATACTAACTAATCAGTAAAACGCAACATTATAATTTGGAGAGCAGTTGCTACACAATAAAGTTAACATTATTCACATAACATTGTCTTCTGATCATGGATATATCGAACATGACTGACAGTTGTAGTCTACACAACAAAAGATAGAGGGGATTGAGCAGTAAAGTTTAGCAAACATGCATCAGCATTATAACACACAGAAATGCGCCCAATGAAGATTATTTATTACATTTGTATAGCGCTCTAACCCTTAGGCATCTAAGCGCTTCTTACATAGTTACATTGGTTGCAAAGTTACAGATTACACAGTTACATTGGTTGGAAGGTTATGTTGATAATAATGCTTATCATTACTAACCCACTGAGTAGTACTCAATTTATCGACCTCGGAAGGATGAAGGGCTGAGTCGGCCTGGCTGGGATTGGAACCTGCGTGGTCCAGATTTAGAGACCGGCGCTCTAACCGTTGTGCTGATGGACCGGAATTGATTGCATACAAATCTAATCTAACATTTAATATAGATTAATGGAGAGTGGACAGACCCTGTATCTCTGTACAAGGCAAGGAATTATCCACGAACACACATAAATTAGCTTGCTCAATATACCTAGAAAAGAATGACAAAGCATAACATCCACCACAGATTGACTGATCAAATGACATATACCTAACCCACAAATTAGTCATAGATGGAACAGATCGCCTGGCTTGGACAGGTATTGGGGAAGTCTATGAACACATATAAAATTGGCTGGAAAGGGAGCTAGATGGTCGAAATCAAGTTGGGAAGACCCTGCTGATCTCGCAGCTTAACAATACCGTTATCCAGTGGTGAGAAAGCGCTATACAAGAACCCAGCTAACATAATAAATCGCCAAACTATCATATTTCTGGTGTTATTCCACAGCTTACAACTAGATGGGAGTAAAAGTATAGACACATACTATGCACCTATTTTTGTGTTTGAATCATGTCGGAAAGAAAATGAGGTAATGCACTACTTTAAAAGTGCAATTACTGTAAAACAAACCATTTTTAAAACAAATAATAAATCACAGTTCTGTGAAATGTTATAAAGGAGAATGCAAAGAGCTAAAGTAGTGATAGTTGATATTTATCCCCTTTCAGGCTGATCCAATCCCGTGTATTGCCCATTGCAATACAATGCAATGGGCATTTCACTTCATGCATTACAAACAATACTCAACATAAAATGGAAGTTGAGGGGTTTCATAAATGAAATAGTGCCTGCCTTAGACTTCGTGGAACCTGGAACCCTGGGGAAGAAAACCAAGGACCACTGCGAGTCAGAAGCCAAGCAATCCCCAGACAGATCTAGCTGCCCTAGATTGTTGTTAAACTCTGGAACCCGGATGGAGAGAAGACACAGGAGTGGCAAGCAGGTGGAGGATGGACAGGAGGGAAGGTGGAAGGTGGAGCCCATTCAGGACCTGAGGACACGGAGCTCCACTGCCCAAGGGGAGAGCGTACCAAGGAGGGGACCAACCACGGACCCAGGAATTCCTAGTAGGCAAAGACCCATCGGAGGAGCACGGACAGGATAGGAGATATGCAGAATGAAGTACGGAAAAAAGGAAACATAGAAGATCGACATCCTACTTACCAAAGGAGTGAGACGCGAGGGTCTACTGCACTCGAAGCAACCTTATTCATGGCGTCCTGGAATTGTTTCTTTTGCTTCCTCTCACACTTCCCCTCTGTGCATTCCTTCTGGTTTCATTTTTGGGGGTGTTGTTTTGCAGAAAGATCGTTTTTGGTACTGCCCCAATATACATTTTGTGTACATTTTTCTATAGGTTTTGGGAAGAGGAGACCAAGCTTTTGTAGCCATATGCGCTGCACACTTCAACACACTTTCTTCCTTCTTCGCTTCCTCCTCTCTCGTTCTTGACCAGACACTTAGCTCGGCTTATCTGAGTCTGGTTCACTAATCTGACTCTGAGGTTCTTAGCGAGAGGAGAATATTTTGTGCACACTCCATTACTCCCTGTGACCGACAACCGCTCCAAGCTAGTGCTATGCACAACTTCTCTGTGTCTCACTTCCTAGAAGATAACGCCCTTCGGCTAGACTTCTTTCCTGGGTTTTTCAGCTGACCGGTGTTCTCTGACCAGACTGTGAGGGTATCCTGAGTGCAGACCTATCCTGTCCGGTGACAGTGGTGTCCCGTGCCAATCCCTGAGGTCCTGAGTGCCTTGATCCCAACTTATCTTGGTGAGACAAATGTATATGATGTTCTGTTCTCTTCTCTCCTAACTTTTGTCTCCACAGCCAAGAAAAATTGTTGGTTTATTTTTGCTGCCAACTGTGTTAGAGAGACCAACTGCCCTTGCCCATCACCAAGAGGCTAGGCTGGGTTACACCTCCATCCTGCCGGCAGAATTGCTGTGTGTCATAAGTAAGCATACCTTTGAGCGCAGCAACCTGTGTGTCACAAATCGCCTCGATACTGAGGTGCTTTTGGAAGATCCTTTGGAGGGCTCCTCCACGTTTCTCCCTACTCATTCTACTCACCCCACCAGCTCGGCGAGTCACTCCTCAGAAGTGATGCCCGCTTCCAATACGGAGGCGCTTTTGGAAGATCTTTTGGAGGGCTCCTCCACGTTTCTCCCCACTCACTTTACTCACCCCACCAGCTCGGCGAGTCACTCCTCCGAAGTGGTGCCCGCTTCTGGCGCTGGTGGCACAGAAAACCCATCGCTGCAGGCTGACCAGTCCAATGCCAAATCCGTGGCCGTGTGTCCCGGTTGCTCGGGGCGCAACGTAGCTTGTTACGTTTAGCCGTGAGGCGGTCCTTAGAGGATCAGTCTTAGTTTCCAGGGGGAAGTGTTTTGGGGTGGGACCACTGTTTTGATTGTTAGACACGAGAAGGTAATTAGCTTTGCTCGCGTTAGATTAAGTGCGCGATTTGGGTTCTATTTAGGTTGCGCGCAGTAACGGGCAGTTGCTTCGCAAACTTTGGACGTTGCATACGTCTTGCTCTCACCAGCCCCGTTCCTGCCCTGTCCCTTCTAAGCTAGTTTGGTTAAACTGGCTGAGACTCAGTCTATCCAGCCCCCGTCTCAGTTTGGATTTTTCCTTGTAAACCTGTGCGGGTCCTGTACTGCCTGTTTTCTTGTTTCCCCTCAGGTTAGAGCTCTATAGTATTTGTAATTAGAGCTTCCCCCACTCCGCTCTCTCTTGCTTGGCGACAGAGGGGTAGTGGGTGTGGTTCACCACCACCACAGCAGTATCCCGAACCCTGGAGGAAGATTGGAGGTCCTGACAGCGCCAGATTCAGCGTGGCCAAGCCTGGAAAGAAGCCGGAGTTTGAGCAGACTAATCTCCAGACGCCAGGTCAGTTCATTAAGGTGCTGAGTGTGATAAATTGCGAAGTTTAAAACCTGTGCCCGTCTGTGAGTTACTGAGATGTCCCAGTCAGCTCAAAATGCTCCCTTGCCCGACGAAAGCCCCGAAGTGGAAGAACTTCAGAAAATGGTGCAACAATTGCTACTGAATAATCAACAACTGAATTCAAACAATGGTTGACTTAGGAGCGACTGCCGCTCCCGGGGTGGAAGTTGCATCGCCCTGCCCATGCTGGAACATTTTTCAGGGGCTCCTGAAAGATTCCAGTCTTTCGTTAATCAATGTGCGACTCAGTTTCTCTGCAAGGCTAGAGCCTTCGCATCAGACCAAGCCAAGGTGGTTTTCATATTGGCCAAACTAACCGGGGATGCGGCCATATGGGCAACACCTATGATATCCCAAAGGTCTGTGGTACTCCAGGACTATGCGGCTTTCTCTCGTGAGTTTCGGACTATGTTTCAAGCGAGATAGGCCTGGAGGAACCGGGAGGCTGAAATGCTAGCATTGCGCCAAGGGACTCATGACGTAGGGAAATACATTAGCCAGTTTAAATCTTTGGCTTCCGAGTTAGACTGGAATGAGTCGGCCTTGCTGGCACACTTTAAAGTAGGCCTATCAGATGAAATACAGGATGAGTTGGTGCATACTGAGTTGCCTAAAACAGTCTCCCGTACCATAGACCCTGTGCTTCGGATTGACGACAGGTTGGGAGACCGAAGAACTCGTCGAAAGACAACAGAAAGAAGAACAATACCTGCTCATGAAACTCGCAAGCCTTTGCCAACACCACGAATGTTACCCCAAGAACCTGAACTCATGGAGATCGGGTCGGTTAGATCCCCCCTTACCGGGGAAGAAAGAGAGAGAAGACGACTGAATCAACTTTGTATGTACTGTGGGTGTTCAGGACATTTTATTCGAGAGTGCCCTACCAGACTGCCGTTAAAAGGCAAGGCCCGTCCCTGAAGGGGAACCAGGTGATGGGCCCAGTCTGCATGGATAGTCCCCGTCTCATTAATTCTTTGCAACATAGCAATCATTTTTGGGTGCCTATTTGCCTGTCATTTGCCAAGTCTTCGGAGGAAAAGTCGCTACATGCCATGTTAGATTCCGAGGCTCCGGGTAATTTTATAGACAAGGCAATTTTGAACTCTATAGGTCTGGCGGTGGTCCCAAAGGATTGCCCTATTCCGACCTCATCTGTGGATGGGAGTCCACTTCTTTCAGGCAAAATCACCCACTCTTCAGTCAAGGTGAAGATGACCGCGTCCTTACACATGGAAGAAATTTCATTCGATGTCATTACGTCCCCTAGTTTTCCCATTATATTGGGACTTCAATGGTTGGAATTGCACGACGCAGTTGTCGATTGGCGAGGAAGATCTCTGTTGTTTTCAAGCGAAAGATGTCTAGAGACTTGTACTTTCGTTCAATCAAGGAAGGATGAACCAAAAGTCTTAAGCAACACCTCAGGTCCGATGCTCACAGACGTTGCTCTGTCAGAGACTAACATTTCCGCAATATCTATTCCTCCTGAATATGTGTACTTCGCTTCCGTGTTTACTGAGACTCTCTCCAACTCTCTACCACCCCATAGAGCTAATTTTGACAGTGCTATTGACTTATTGACAGACACCGAGCCAGTCACTAGCAAGATCTATCTTCTCACTGGTGAGGAAAGAGGGACTTTGGAAGTTTACATTCGTGAAAGTTTAGAGAAGGGTCATATACGGCCGTCCAAGTCTCCCTGGGCGTCACCTCTGTTTTTCGTAGAAAATAAGGACGGAGGCTTCCGCCCTTGCGTAGATTACAGAACCCTGAATGACCAAACTATTAAAGACCCATACCCCATCCCGCTGATTTCTGGCTTACTCGAGCAAGTTAGGGGTGCTTCATTGTTCACGAAATTGGACCTTCGATCGGCCTACAATCTAGTAAGAGTTAGACCAGGAGACGAAACCAAGACAGCCTTCCGAACTCAGCTGGGGCATTTTGAGTATCTGGTCATGCCCTTTGGGTTGTACAATGCCCCAGCTGTGTTTCAGCGGTTCATCAGTCATGTATTTGGCCCAGAGTTTGACAATTTTGTGCGCGCTTATTTAGACGACATTCTGATTTTTTTGTCGACTTTGCACGAACATATGATTCATGTCCGACGTGTTCTAGAGGAACTAAAGAAGCATTCTCTTTTTTGTAAATTATCCAAGTGCACTTTTCATTCTCAGAAGATCGAGAATTTAGGCTACATCATAACTCCACATTCATTGCAGATGTACCCAAGAAAGGTGGAAGCAGTCACAAAATGTCCGTCTCCATTTGATCTCAAATCAGTCCAAAGATTGGTCGTTTTTTTTTATTTTTACCGACGATTTATTAAAAAAAATTCTGAATTACTGGTGCCCATAACAGACTGCACTAATGGAAAGAAACCCTTTATTTGGAGCAAGGAAGCTGGGGAGGCTTTATCCAAAGTCAAGAGTAGTTTTCTTAATGCGCCTATCCTGAGACAGCCTGATCCCACTCAACCTTATTTTTTGTCTACTGATTCCTCAGACAGGGCGGTTGGTATGATTCTCACGCAGGAGGACCCGGTTACCAAATTTCCCCATCCTGTGGTTTTTCACTCTAGGAAATTGACAGAGGCCGAGCAAAATTATACCATCCTAGAGCGAGAACTGTTGGCGGTGCGAGAAGGCTTTAAAGAGTGGCGCCATCTACTTCAAGGAACTAAGTTACCTGTGACTGTTTTTACGGACCATAACAATCTGCTGCATTTAAAAACCTTGAGATGCATTAACCAGAGACTCATAGAGATGGATGTTATTTTTTTCACGTTTCAATTTCATTGTTACTTATGTGCCAGGCTCTCAGAATTTGCTGGCAGATGCATTGTCTCAGGTTTTTCCCGAATCTACCACTCCAAAACCCTCTCCTTTGCTACTGGCCAAGGAACAGACCATAGCAGTAACAAACCTTCAGAATTTCCATCAGAAAGTCAAGGATTCTTATGCTACTTGTCACCCGTCAGAGGCGTTACAGCTCCAGGAGGGTTTAGTTTTCAGGGATGGTTATTGGATGAAGGAAGGTCAGGTGGTGGTACTCGCTTCTGACCTTCAAATCTGTTTGTTAGATCTTCATCATTCAACATTGACCGCTGGACATGAAGGGGTAGAGAAGACTCTGTTTAGACTGAAGCAAAGTTTTTGGTGGCCTGAAATGCGTAGGTCAGAATCAAGAATTGTTTTATCTGTGCTAGTGCTAAGAGCACCACTGGTCCCAGTGCAGGTCTATTGTGTCCATTACCGGTACCTCCTGAACCGTGGCACACTGTGTCATGGGATTTAATGATGGGTTTTCCCAAAGTTAAGGGTTTTGACACAATTTTAACCATAGTGGACTACGCTACTAAAGTCTCACATTTCATTCCCTGTAGGGGGGTCCCTTCGGCGTTTACTTTAGCAGAGCTTTTTGTGACCCACGTCTACCGACTTCATGGGTTGCCCCAGAAGATAATTTACGATAGAGGTTCTCAGTTTCACGCTCGTTTCTGGTGGGAAGTCTGTAGTCTATTACGGATAGAGACCGCTTATTCTACGGCCTTCCATCCGGAAATGAATGGGCAAACTGAAAGAACTCAACAGACGCTGCAACAGTATCTGCGTTGTGCTATCCAAGCGTCACAAAAAGAGTGGTTGTATTTACTTCCCATGCTGGAAAATGTATATAATACGTCCTTTCACTCAGCGATAGGTACCTCACCCTATTTGCTGTATGGCTATCATCCCAGAACCATACCATTGGACATCCCTTGGTCGGCATGTCCGGCCGCACTGGACTGGGTAGCTGGGCTAAAAAGACAGAGAGAGGAGGCTTGACACCATCTGCGTGAGGCTTCTCAGAGGTATAAACAGGTCTTTGACAGCCATAAAAAGTCTGCCCCAGTTTATTCAGTTGGAGATTTTGTGTGGTTAAGTACACAGTATTTACCCATTAAAGACTGTAAAAAGTTGCGGCCACGTTTCTTGGGTCTGTTTTCCGTCAGTGAGGTAGTTTCTCCTTGGGCCCTTCGTCTTGCTTTACCAGAGACCTGGAAAGTGCATGATGTATTTCATGTCTCCCTTCTTAAACCTGGACAGTCCACTCAGTCCCCCGTCTTACCCAGGTTGCGTCCCGCTCCAGACCCAGAACAATTTGTATCGGAGGTACTTGCCCACCGTAAGAGGTTGGGTAGAAAAGAGTCTTAAGTCCGGTTTAATGAAACTATCCCAGAGGATGCAGTCTTGGTCCAGGACAATTCTGAAGTGTTGTCGCCCTCTTCGGGGGGGAGCGGGGGTACTGTCACAAATCGCCTCGATACTGAGGCGCTTTTGGAAGATCCTTTGGATGGCTCCTCCACGTTTCTCCCCACTCATTCTACTCACCCCACCAGCTCGGCGAGTCACTCCTCCGAAGTGATGCCCGCTTCCGATACTGAGGCGCTTTTGGAAGATCCTTTGGAGGGCTCCTCCACATTTCTCCCCACTCACTCTACTCACCCCCCAGCTCGGCGAGTCACTCCTCCGAAGTGGTGCCCGCTTCCGGCGCTGGTGGCACAGAAAACCCATCACTGCAGGCTGACCAGTCCAACGCCAAATCCGTGGCTAAGCCGACTTCCGGGGGTGTGTCCCGGTTGCTCAGGGCGCAATGTAGCTCGTTGCGTTTAGCTGTGAGGCGGTCCTTAGAGGATCAGTCTTAGTTTCCAGGGGGAAGTGTTTTGGAGTGGGACCACTGTTTTGATTGTTAGACACGAGAAGGTAATTAGTTTTGCGCGCGTTAGATTAAGCGCGCGATTTGGGTTCTATTTAGGTTGCGCAGTAACGGGCAGTTGCTTCGCAAACTTTGGACATTGCATACGTCTTGCTCTCACCAGCCCCGTCCCTGCCCTGTCCCTTCCAAGCTAGTTTGGTTAAACTGGCTGAGACTCAGTCTATCGAGCCCCCGTCTCAGTTTGGATTTTTCTTTGTAAACCTGTGCGGGTCCTATACTGCCTGTTTTCTTGTTTCCCCTTCAGATTAGAGCTCTACAGTATTTGTATTTAGAGCTTCCCCCACTCCGCTCTCTCTTGCTTGGCGACAGAGGGGTAGTGGGTGTGGTTCACCACCACCACAGCAG
>JAWWEH010053249.1:0-10139 GCA_035583035.1 Eurycea cirrigera | reverse complement strand
AAGATTGAGCTGGTGGTGCGAGCTCTTAACGGCTCTTTTTATTAACAACAAAGTAAACAAATGTCGTTATATCACTATGAATGAGACTAAACTTTTGAAATGCTTGAGTATATATTTTGATCGGCATACATTATGTAATAATTACAGTAAGGCTGTTTTATTTTCTTCCGAATCCTTGAGTGTTGCAAAATGCAAATTCCATTTTTTGCTTAAATGTTTCATATTCATTGATAATTGGCAGCTTTAAAGAATTAATACAAGTGTTGGCTTTGGGAAATTGTCCAGGTGTACTTTCTTCCAGATCAGGGTGAAGAAAACCTATTGTTGGCTGAGGCATAAATCCAATCGGAGGGGCACAATCTGACCCAGTAGCAAAAATAAGTATTTCATTTAAAGTTGTTGTAGCTTGTCCATCTGAAAAGCAATAAAACATTATTCAATTGGAATCAAAATCACAATTGTCAAATACACAAGGACTGAATAAATGGAAAGTTTTGATTTTTTTTAGTCTCCTCAACATTCGATTGAGTTTGAAGAATTAATTTTTTGGTTGCATGATGTGCTTTTGTGAGGTTGTCCCCTGTTTCAGCATGCAAAAATGTTATATGATGAAATTATGATGTTTGCAAATTCAGTTGCATTAAGGCCCTCATTATGAGTTACTCGGTAAGTGCTATTGACTTACTGAGTAACTCGGTATATTCCCGAGTGAACCTATTACAAGTTCAATCGGTAATACCGTGTATATGACTGAGTGCTAGCACTCGGTAATATACTTGGCAAGTCAATAGTTACTTACTATGTAACTAACGACTGAATATCGAAAAGGTAAAAGATGTAAAAGCAATATTAATATTGCTTTTACATCTTTAAAAAATATGCCAATGCACAGCATTGAATATTTTAACATGGAAAAAAATTCCATATAGGTTTTGGAATTTTTCTCCATGTTTTTTATACTAACCATTTGGTAGGTACCAAAATGTAAATCAATAGGTATAACCTATTGATTTACCGATTTTGGCTACTTACCGAGTGTTTCCACTCGGTATTACCTAGTGGAAACACTCAGTAGTTTTCCAATAGGTAATACCGACTTTGGCAACTCGTAATGCCATCACTTGGTAAATCACTCATTAAGTAGACATACAGAGTGATTTACTGAATGATAGGTATTACCTCTCAACTCATAATAAGGGCCTAACTCTGGTCAGTTAAGATTCTCTTTTAACAGACTTGTGAAACAATTTTTAAATATACCAAAGCATCAGGATGTAGATCCTCAGAGACATTTAAAAACAACCATTATAATGCAATACAGATAAAATTGCAAGCAACAGTTTTTACCAATAGATTCCATGTTGCTTTAACCCCTTAACTGCGGCCATTGGGATACATTATCCCGATGGCATTTGCAATGTTAATTGCAACCTGAGCTCCCTGAATCATGACGAGACATTCGTCACCCGCACTTAAGGGGTTAAAGTGGCTCCGCATTTTATTTTGCCATATGTTTACTGCTCTCTAGCGGTAAGCAGTGGAATAACAACACCTAAAATCTCCTTGAGAAGTTTGTGCCCTGAGCGGTTGGAAAGGTTTTATAGTACAATGTTGCATTGCAAATACGTTTACATCAAAACAAAGTTTTTTGTCTAGTTAACACCCAGAAATATACTGTATATTCTTCTTGAAAATAGAACAATAGATATCTAGTAAACCTACTATTATTGTATGCAGTGATCAGGTCATGCAGTGATCAAGATATATCAAACAGCATGTGCCAGTATGCCTGTTAAATAATTGCAAACTTTATATTTTATCAGTAAATTTAATTTATGCTACAAATTGTACCTCTTTCTCAGGTAACATCTCTAATCAAGAAATGAAAAATAGCTTTAAAGTACTAACATAAGAAACATCATCATCTATAAAAAAATAGTTACCTTCAATATCTTGTAAATAGTCCCTCCAAAAGCTCACTACTATATTTTCTATTACTTTTTGGTTGCTTCCGTCAGGAGAAAAGATAATGGAAAACAAGTCATCCATTTTGTCAGCAGTAAGCTTTTCTGGCTTGTGGCACAGTAAAGGCAAAAATACATCTGAATTTTCTTGAATGGTGCTTAGAAATCCCAATTGCTTCAAGCCTTCCCTAAACCTATTTCAATAAAGAGATATAATGTATCATTAATGCACATGACAAATGCCTCTTGTTTTTCTCTCTTTTCATATTGCTGGAACATTTTAATTATAATAGAAGTTAATGTTTGATCAAAAATGTTTTTTGCTGAAGTTATGAACTTGCTTCAAATTATGGCCATGGTTTGTTTTATCATGAGAGAACAAGTGAATAATGCATATTTTGTATACCATTATACTAAACCTCTATGAAGAGCACATACTCAATATCCACAATTAACTAAAGATGAATAAGCAAATGACAAGATGGGAAGAATTACTCTTACCAAATCAGCCATATAATCATATAGTAAATCAACACCAAACCTAAGGAACACATTGTTCCGTTAAAAGATAGCGGAAAATCAAGGGTGCAAATGTTTTAGCTGCCATTCTGGGAAACTTCTCATGTCTGCAACATGGTTTAATGTGTTTAATACATGCATGCAGCAGAAGACCATAACCAAAATATTAAATATCAATGCTTCCTGAAATCATGTTTTCCAACTGCTTATGAAAACAACATCCATTCTTGATAATGAAAAAAAAGGATATGCATCTCTGTAAGTGTTCTATCCGCAGATAATTTCATTTAGAGTATATCAAGAATACTGCTTTCCAAATGTGGTTACTATTTAAAAGTCCTAAATTAACAGCTAATAAAAAATGAAATGCTTAACAAACCTTTCAAATGGACCACGGACGCGATTAATGACATGAAATTTTATCAGATCTTTTTTAAGTAATTCTTTATCTTCAGAGGATTTCACTGTCCGTAAACAACCAGCAACAGCCAGATAGTCCAGACTTTCATTCATGGCAATCTGTAACTCCTGTAATGTTGACGAGACCGCAATCTATAACATAAGGCAAAATCAATTGTTTGTAAAAACAGACAATCACTTCATGTTTCAAGCTGATTAGACAAGGATGATTTAATTGTGTTCTTCTTTTAATCAAAAATGTACATTCGCACAAACATATACTAATTAGTATAGGCAAGGACAATTATATTTTAATTATTATACAGGCATGAAAAGGAAAAGCATGGCAGTTGTATTGGACCAGAAAACAGAAACATTACCTTAATTAAGCGAAGCATGTTTTATAGCTAAATAAATATGTAATTACATATTTTGTAAAGCCTCAGGTTCTAGCCCATTTAACCAGTGATACTGATTAATATAAGTTGTTGGCGGCTGGAGGGTAAGGTATGACTAGGAGAGTATTGTCATACTGATTTAGACAGTATTCAGATGTAATATCAAGTAAACACTTATGTGAAATGACCATGCTTTTCAATTGTATGTTATCCCTCATTAGAAGCCTGTGCAAGGTGGGTGCAAAATGTGGGAGCAGCACTGTTCTGTGAGACATGTAGCTACTGAACAAGCAATTTGTTAATGGCTATTAAAAATAAGATTCGGGGACTTAGACTATCGTACTGGTTGATATATTATGCATAGGTATTGGGTGATACTACTAAAGAGTGAGTTCTAAATCAAACCGGAGTCAAGGATCATACCCATATATTTAGCTTCATCAAGTATGAATATTGAAGACCCACCAATACAAACGGAGATATAGATGTGGCATAGTTTATTTAATGCCCCTGTTGATGCAAAAACATGTTTGTTTTTGCCGTTTTTCAGACATAACAAAGCGAACCACTACTGAACAACAAAGACTTCATTTACAAGTTCAGAATGACAAGCAGGATCTCCCAATAAAGTGAACACATTATGCATTGTTCTGAGAGGCCCATACTCTTTAGAACGGTAACACCCCCTCAATGGTGCAGCCTGGGCATTGCATCCTGGACCGGCGTGTCTCCGCCCATTTAGGCTGATATGCAAAAAGACAGAGAATGCACCACAGGCTATGTCATCAGAAGAAAAGGACATATATTTAAATATAATTTTGTGGTTTGGGATTATGGCAGGGAAGTGGGTGTGTTGCAAAAGGGGCAGGCATTTTGACCAGGTAAATAAAAAACAGACTCAATATTGCATTGCTGCTTGGCAAGGCAGTGGGGGTCATGATGAGTGGGACCACAAATTTAACTGTCTGAACTGTTTAGAGTATCAACAAATGATTTAACCACTTAACTTCTGCGCTATTTCCTATGGGCTATGGGAAAACCCATTCAAAACAGCCACTTTTTACACTGTTTTGGACGTGTCTGACACGTACTTCGCACTAGAGGGGTAATCTAACCATTAAACAATAGTTGGCACAGACATAAGCCCCGGGTGACTCCATAAGGTATGGAGACTTTATGAGAACAATTGTTTTGCATTGGTAACAAAAGAGAGTAGGCTGATAGAAATGAGTGTATCAAATTTAGGGACGAGGTCAACAGGTATATTTATTACTAAGCTTTGTTAGCAGTATTCTGTGGTCTAGCACATGAAAATCTGCAGCTAGATTAAAGAACATGAGCAGCCCTGACTGTACCTTGTCCATAAGATACAAGCACTTGGCTGCTAACCTGTAAGAATAACTCATATTTACTGGTTAATTATGTATTTATGGTGTCATACTTAACACCAAAATCAGATTCATAATGAGTGTTGAAAGTCAGGAGAGGGCACTTGTAACCTCACAAATACCTAGAAACCACTATCAATTTCCTGTACAACCAATCCGCCAATCCAATCAACCAAGTTTAGACAGGGTGTCCCCCAGCACTATTGTACTTGTACTTTTAGTTGAGCAGTCACTTGTGAGTAGAAATTGATATTCAAAACAGATACTGTATGCTTAGACAATAAGAGAAGGTGCATCACAGCTAAAAACATGCATCTTGTTTTCTTCATGAATGAGGATTGAAATTAGTATGTTCATCCGTTATCTAGCTTACCTTTTTTATTTTTTCTACTATTTCAAAGTCAGCTACATCATCCATGCATGGTTCAGTGAAATCTGGTCCATTAATTAAACAGTTGAATAATGTTTTTGAAAAGAAAGAAGGGCTAGGACCACCATGAACCATGGATACTGCAATCATTTGGCCTGCTTCATAGTACCAATCTTCTCTCACAGCTGAAAGAAACATATGGATAACTTGTAATATATTTTGTAATAAGCTAAGAATGCTTTTGTACAATAACCTTTAACTCTAATCAGAAAATACAATTTTCATAATAATTAACAT
This sequence comes from Eurycea cirrigera, assembly GCA_035583035.1. Classification (NCBI taxonomy): domain Eukaryota; kingdom Metazoa; phylum Chordata; class Amphibia; order Caudata; family Plethodontidae; genus Eurycea; species Eurycea cirrigera. The sequence continues at coordinate 4,804 of JAWWEH010053249.1, read as the reverse complement.
GGGGAATAGGACATTTTTGGCCTTTTATCATTACTGTGTCTGTTGTACTGTGATCCATAGGCATGTTAAAAATGGCTTGGCAATGGCTCATATGAAATCAGATTATTTAACATATGCTTGCACTTTGCCCAAGTACATCTCGGAAAGGCTGGAGCATATATTAGCTCAGTTTATACCTAGTTTTGCCTTGTCATTATTAAATGTTCCTGTGTTGCTAATATGTCATACTGCCCAAATTATTTTCCTTTTGATTTTCACATGCTCAATTTCAAACTCTGATTGCCAATATAGAGGGCCTGATTACGAGTTGGTCGGTAAGGGAAAAAAGTCGGTAAACCCACTTACTAACTTTTTCCCCTTACCAACCCAATTACAAGTTGTAATTGGCGGTAAGTGTATGGAAAAGTCGGTAATACTGACATTTCCATACCGTTGGTATTACGAGCATATTACCAACATGTAAATATTGGTACTATAGTTGGTAATACAGATACCATTACCACCACCTGCATAGGTGGTGGTAATTTTATTTAAATGTCCCAGGTGCCCTCTAACTAGAGGGGCAACACAGGGGTAGGTTAATTCTGCCCCAGGATGACCTGGGCAGAATTAACCTTTCACATCATGCACAAATAAAAGTGCTTTTTTGCACTTTTTTGTGCATGATGTAAAATGTCGGGAATGCATAAACTGCAAAAACAATTTGCCCTCTATGTATTACTGATATTTCTGAGTTGAAATTGTTGGCAAAAAGCACTATAGTCCAATACTAAAATTGTAAGCTCTTAAAGACCATACGGCTGATAGATATTGTTTAAAGAAATGCAGCTTTGCACACTCAGTCTAATGTGCAGTTTAAATTCTGAAAGTGTCAGACTTTACAAACACTGGGGCTGATCCACAAAGCAGTAACGTGCTGTCTTACTTTTACATCTGGTGTAACTTCCATTGACACCAATGAGACTTACACTAGGTGTTAATATTAAGAGAGACGTAACACTCTTCAATTGTAGAATATGCAGATCTGTAATAACGACTTAATTATACAGTGTTGTGTAACTTATTTTGCAGATTATTTCACTTCTGTGCCCATGTCTCTGCAGACGCTCCCAGCAGCCATGCTGCAGAGGGTGGGCACTATCTGCTTTCGGTGCCCACATCTCTGTAGTTGCTCCCAGGAGCCATGCTGCAGAGGGTGGGCACTATCTGCTTTCTGTGCCCATGTCTCTGCAGATGCTCCCAGGAGCCATGCTGCAGAGGGTGGGCACTATCTGCTTTCTGTGCCCATGTCTCTGCAGATGCTCCCAAAAGCCATGCTGCAGAGGGTGGACACTTTCTGTGCCCACGTCTTTGTAGTTGCTCTTAGGAGCCATGCTGCAGAGGCCAGACACTACCTGCTTTCTGTGCCCACATCTCTGCAGACGCTCCCAGGAGCCATGCTGCAGGGGGTGGACTCTTTCTGTGCCCACGTCGTTGTAGTTGCTCCTCAGAGCCATGCTGCAGAGGCCAGACACTACCTGCTTTCTGTGTACATGTCTCTGCAGACGCTCCTAGTAGCCATGCAGCAGAGACTGGACACTATCTGCTTTCTTTGCCCACTTAACTAAACACATACCACAGGCTTCCACACCGTACACCTTCCCTGTAGGTGTGTCGGGTGGATATCTGTAAGAGAAAAGCAGCTGAGGCACAGATTGAGTATCCTACACCCCTGTGGATGACAATCCTCTTCGGCGCACAAGCCAATTATTGTGTGAGTGATTGTGTGAAATTCAAAGATGTTTGTGTGGTTGGCCAGTGTATCATGATACGCAAGGTGTGTGATGGTAGAACAAATGTATGTTGCACTTGATTAGGGCACATGTGGGAATAAAATGGGCATATGTGGCTGTGACAACTGCTGTGGTGGTGTGGCTACAGTATGTGAGGATTGCCTGTGAATATGTCTAGCATATTGGGAAAGTGTTCAAGGCTATTGTCGAATATGGGAAACCTGTGGATGTTGTAGTGTTTGATGATTGCAAGTAGTGTGTTCTGTTGGTGTAAGTAAATTGTGTGAGTATGTTGCAAAGTGGTAAGAAATATGGGTGTAATTTTGATGTTGATATATTTATTTACACTTGTAGGTAAAGGCATAGCAGTCGATCTGATGACGGAGAGGGAGCTGTATAGGGGTATGGTGATGGTGAGACTCAAGTGACCATCGTCCTCTTGGCACGTTGCACTTGATGCATAGTTGTGTGGCCAGTTTTCTGAAAACCAACAGACATTGGATATTATAAAACCTTTGTACCGGTGCACTTTGTTTGCAGAAATACCGAATTTTCTGGAAGTAACAGCAACAAATGTGGTCACATTTGTTTTTTTTTTTTACATTCTGAATACATTTCATTTTCTAACCATTGCTGTGGGACCATTTTTTGGTCACTGTGCACAAATAACCCTTGTTGTTTTCAGATATTTCTCAACTTTCACCAATGTAAGAGTCTTGTGAATTGCCCTTGTTGCCCCACCTTCTGAGCCAAAATCTGAGGGCATGTGTAGTGCATGAAAAATGTAAAAATGTAAAAAATTACCCACCTGGTACAAAAGCATTAAAATACCATTGAAATTAACACACAATATATATATTTTTAATACCCTTTCCTGAAAGGTTATTTCAGAACTGCAAATCATTGGCTGATGCCATTCACAGAACCGATACCACACAGATTTGTTTTCATTCCTTTTTTTGCATTTTCTGGGGAAAAAAGCTATTTTTGTACATTTACCTTCATGACATGCGGCAGGTGCGATTCAAAATTAGTTCCTTTCATTAGATTGCACATCTTGTGAGATGAAAAGGAGGCATAAATGGCTGTAATTGGCCAAGCCTATCAAAAGTTCCAGGTCTATAACCGGGCAAACTGCAAAACAGCGAAAAAAGGTGCAGCATTTGGGAGGTGCAAGGCAAAAAAAGGCCTGGCACTTAAGGAGTTAATGAATCGAGGCAGAATCCAGCCCTTTCTTTTATATCTGTTGTACCTCCCAGTGACACCAATGGGACTTACACCAGATGTACAAATTAATTGCTTTGTGGATCAGTCCCTCTAGGCACAGTTTTTTGCCAAATAAGGGCACTGGTACACAAAAGGAGTTTGTACTCAGCCCAGGATCAAACTGTTTAGGAAGTGTGGAAGCTCTCTTTTGTACAGAGATTTTTGAATGACTGAATGAATGAACCCTCTGCCAAGTGAAAGTAGGTCATCTGCCACACTTTTCCAAACAGGAAGTGACATAAGTGAAAAATTACAAAGTCATTAGTTTTCTGTTTCAGTTCATGTTTACAAACATTAGTAAACTATGTAAACCATACCTTTGCTAAGGTTTGCGCATATATAAACCTGAATGAAATGGAGGTTCCACTTACGGTTTGCGAATCTGTAAACATAGCGCAAACATGAAGTATACAAAATTAAACGCTGTGTAAACTGCAAGCAAACATGATGTTTGCAAATAATTTACAAACGCATTGTAAACTATTGTAAACATATGGTTCTACAAAGGTTTGCAAATTCTGTAAACTTTGTAAACCACTGTTTTCATGCAGTGTAAGTTCCTTAATAGAAGTAGGATCCTTCAATTTGTATAAGGCCTCAATTGTCTTTTGTTGCGGGTTAATGCCTTGTTCAGTTACTTCGTGGCCGAGAAAGTTTACTTTCTTCCTACACCACTGAGCTTTCTGCAAAGAAATCTTGCAGCCAGCTTTTCTGAGTTGACCCAGCACGTGTTCTATCTCTAGCATGTGGGCCTCAAAATTGGTACTCTTAATGAGCACATCGTCAACATAAGTAAGGGTACCCCTCTTTTCAGCGTCAGGCATAGCCTTATGCAGGAAGATGTTGAATTCAGAGCCTGAGTTAATAAACCCGAAAGGCATTCTGTTCCAACAAAACTGCCTCCCTTTAAACTGAAAAGCTGTCTTGTGTTGGTCCTCGGGAGCTATGGGAACCACCCAATATCCAGAGGTCATGTCCAATGCGGTGAAGATACGGTTTCCCTCGATTTGGGCCAGACCCTGTTCTATGCTTGGTAGTGGCCATCTGGACTTATTCACCCTTTTATTAAGTTCTCTTAGGTCACTGCACATCCTCCAACTTAAGTTCACTTTAAGAATGGCTAAAATCGGAGTGTTGTATGTGCTGTGCACCGGCCTAATGATTTGCCTTTGTTCAAGATTTTGAATGATTTCGCTTAAGGCTTCCAGAGAGGCCAAAGGTAACTTGTATTGGTGCCTGTACACCGGTGGCAGGTTTGGGTCTGTGGAGATCTTGGCTATATGAATGTCAGTCTGTCCACAATCATATGAATCATGAGAGTAGACATCCTGAAATTTATACAGCACCTTCGAAAAGATCTCTTTCTGTTGGTCACTCTCGCAACTGTCAGTTTTCTCTAGGATTTCCCTGATCATGATGTCTGTGTTGGGAAACACATCAGGTGTCGCCACCTCATGTTGTTCCTCCAATTTCTGAGATAAATCTACCTCCATCACTTCCTTGGTTACAGTTACTTCCTCATCTGCAAGCAGGTTGCTGGTTTCACAGACAAAGAGTATATGGTCACCTTCCCTTTGCACTTGGATAGACTTTATGTCTCTCAACTCAAAGGGGCACACTGATCTAACGGTATACATCCCCCTTGGGAAAGTACAAATTTCTCTTTGCAAAACACCTCTGTCAAAATTCTTCATTTCAGGGAGTACCCCAATAATGTTTATGTTCAACTCGTCTTCACAAAAGGAGATGGGTACGGTGACACCTAG